>JARQZK010000725.1:800000-942500 GCA_030704885.1 Cynegetis impunctata
ATACTGCGATTGCAATTTCGGTCACTAGACCATCATCGGGCAGATTGAGTTAAGAACTGAATACAGAATTATAGATTTGCGCTTACGGGTGGGAAAGAATTATTGCAGGTACCTAAATAGACAAGAGAAACATATTTCAAGAAGATTATTATGAAATATTTCATAATAATAATACTTTGAGTTTCGATATATATATAGAAAACCAACTTTCACGGATATATGTATTCCGTCAGATTCAAATCACCCTCTTTCTCATAAACATTCAGCTTTTAATTCAAAGATCCACAGAGCGTTTTCAATTCCATTATCCGTAACAAATTTAGCAAAAGAAATTTCGACTATAAAAATAATTGCTTCAAATTATGGTTTTCATACAAGTTTGATAGATAAAATGATAAACAAGAAACGTAGTCAACTAGCGTACAACAGCATATATCCTCAATTAAAAGTAGAAAAATCGGAAAAAATCACATCTTTAACATGAATTTTGGTCCTCTAACAAAATAAGTTGCTGATGTCATACCTAAATGTAATATTACAATTGCTTTCAAACCTAGGACAAAACTCTCAGGATTTTTATTCAATGCCAAAGATATCACTTCAAAATTTGAAAGTTCAGGAGTTTATAAGTTTATTTGTCTTGTATGTAAAGGAGTGTATATAGGTCAGACTGGTCGATCGTTCAAGACAAGATTCAAAGAACACCAACAATCTTTTTTTGAAAATAAAACGGATTCATTTCCCAAATAGATAATTTTCAAATCATGCACAAATTATCGAAAGGAACCAAACTTACTTAGAATCATTAGAAATTTTTAAACCCAATTATAATGCAAAAGATATCTTGCTGAACGACCAGATTGACTTGATATCTTCTCCTATATTTAGTGTATTCAAACAATAACGACCTTTCTAAGAACATTGTATTGTACCAATTTGGGAAATTCACTCGATTAGCCCTTCTTGAAATATGTTCCTCTTGTCTATTTAGGTACCTGCACTAATTCTTTCCCACCCATAAGCGCAAATCTATAATTCTGTATTCAGTTCTTACCTCAATCTGCCTGATGATGGTCTAGTGACCGTAATTGCAATCGCAGTGTTATATATTATGAATTTTTCTATTCTAAGTCATGACAAAATGAAAATGACAATCTTGCCAAAAAAATTGAAGTTTATGATTAACAAATAAAAAATAGGGGTTGATCGTAAATGGGTGAAAATTCAGGGTTATATGCATTTTTTAATGTTGTATCATAAAAAAAATAGAACAAAAAATTTTGTCTGAAAAATAAAAATAAAAAATTGAGGGGCGGACCTCCCTTGATATTTAGGGCGATAAAAAATAGATTTTGTCGAATTCTCAGACCTAACCGATATGCACACAAAATTCATGAGAATCGGTCGAGTCATTTCGAAGGAGTTTTACAAATAAAGAATAGGGGTTGATCGTAGAGGGGTGAAAGTTTAGAGTTGCATGTATTTTTGAATGTTGTATCATAAAAAAAAATAGAACAAAAAATTTTGTCCAAAAATTAAGAAAAAAATGTTAAGGTTGAACAACCCTTATCACTTAGGGGTATGAAAAATAGCTAGTAGCTGATTATCAGACCTACTGAATATGCGTATGAAATTTCGTGAAAATCAGTAAAGCCGTTTCGGAGGAGTACGGTAACTAACTTTGTGACACGAGAATTTTATATATAAGATATATATATATATATATATATATATATATATATATATATATATATATATATATATATATATATATATATATATATATATAAAAAAATATATATATATATATATCACTCAAATTTTTTTAATATCTTTTCATATACTGATGCGTTATATTTGAGTAACCCTCATCTCTAAAATCATCACATATAGGTCCCCTCTGATAAAAACTGGTGTAATTAAAGAACCCCGTGTGCAAAGAGCCCTTTCCATTTGTATTCTTGTAACAAAATAAATGTTTGATACTTCTTTCATGAAAAGCTTTCACCTTATTCATCTTTCATTCAAGAATAATGAACGGCACAATCACAAAATAAAATACAATCCACGCTCACTCCACGAACAATGACCACACATTTATGAAATGGTCTTCATTATTATCTCCGTAAAGGAAACATAAAAATGGCCATTTTCCTCTCACAAAAGAGATGTCAGGGTGAAACGTTTTCGAACCAAGCGATCTACGTAGGTATAACAAAGTTTCAGAAATTGATAACTAGTTTTCAAAATAATTGGAGCAGCAGACCTCCATCTCTAAAGTCATATTTTTCGAGCGAAATGCATCGCGTCGAGATGCGATTCTAACGGTTTGAATTTTAAAAATAACTATCATAGCTTACCGAATTGAAAAGTATAAAATAATGAATAAAGTATAAACTTTAAAATAAAAACACTTGGCTTATGTTTCACAATATAAAAAATATTTAGATACTGTATTTAGCAGTAACGAAAAGTCGACATGTTTCGAGTTATGAACTCATTATCAAGACTGACTACAGGAGAAAGGAAAGGAAAGGAAACACACGTGTTTCATTCCTCCCTGAAGTATGTGTCAGGGAGGCGGACAGCTTGAGTTTGGGATAAACTCCTTCAGCCAGATCAGAGGATACACTTGTATGTACAAGTGCATTAAGGATAGGTGAGACGGAATATTTATGGAACATAGGAAGTGTGGGTAGGGTTCAGAGGATTAATACTGGCCCAGCATTCGCCTTATAAGTTTGCAAGCAGTGACTTACATTACCATGAGGAAACCTCTGAGAAAAACTCATGGCAGACCAGTCGGCCCCGGGGTTTGAACCCGAGACCTCCCAAATACTAGCCAGCGTACCTAACATACTCGACTAACTAGCTTGGTGACTACAGGAGAGTATTACATCCTATTTTATAAAACAGACAAATGCAAAGGTGATACCTGAAAATCAATTTGTTCGTTTACAAGGGGTAATTGACTATTATGGGCGGAACTTATTCCAAGAATTTCAAGAAGGTCAAGGCGTTTTCCTTTGTTACCTGAATGTAACAATTTGGTTTTGTTGAAATCCAGGAAGTGATTGAATTTTATACGATGCTCAGAGAAGCCAGTGGTATTTTTGTGTTCTTCAACACGAATATTTATATTCCTTCCTGTCTGTCCACTATAGAAAGCAGGACATTCGTCGCAAAATATTTTATAAACACCACTGTTTTCTCCGATGTTAGATTTTTCTTTATTATTAACCAAGAATGACTTCAAGTTTCTTTTATTTGTACAAATTGTTTTAACGTTATGTTTCGATAGTCTGTTACAAATTTTGCTACTCAAATTAGGCACATAATTTATTGGGAAGTATTTTTGTTCTTCATTAATAGTTTGCGTGGGTATTTTCCCATTCGTTTTAGACTTCCTAGACCAAGATTTTCGATATATATATATATATATATATATATATATATATATATATATATATATATATATATATATATATATATATATATATATATATTCAATAATATTCTCTATTGGGAGTTGCAGCAGACCAGTTCAGTTGTACTCTTTATTCTTTGCTCAAGCTTTCGAGAATTTATTTTCTCGTCATCAGGAGAACTACAAATAATTACAACACATAACAAAATGGTGAACGGTTAAACAATTATAAACACAAAACTTACGAAGTCGAGGGTGTGAACCACGTTAATATACATATATATATATATATATATATATATATATATATATATATATATATATATATATATATATATATATATATATCAGACATGAAAATGTTTTCGAAAATCTTGGTCTAGGAAGTCTAAAACGAATGGGAAAAATACCCCCGCACCTGACTGCTTTCCTTCGATACACTGCAATAGTATGTGAGTTATGGGATGAAATACGACAAAAAAGGGAAATTATTATTCTGAAAGACAACGAACTGATATGTTTGCAAGTCGAAGCGGTCTAAAGTATGATAATTGCTACTTATACAAAGCAACCCAGAATGTTTACAAAACAAGTAATAACATTCCCACTACTGGTTCTTCTTTAATTTCAATCGAATGGACCTATAAAAGCAAGAGAACGTTTCAATTAAATTTGTAATAGTGTTGTCTTTAAAAAACTGCATTCGGTCATTTTCAAAGAGCCCTCCACCTTTGGTGTCGGGCTCTTTCTCCAAAAATGAAAATGAACTCATGCAGTTTTTTGACAACACGCTGTCATGCAAAATTATCGGTTATTTTGATGCACTTATGCAATTACTTACGATAATTGCATTGTAGAAAGCGAGAAAGACCTGCGATAATTGCACAGTTCATGTTATATTATTGATGACAAGCTAAGAATTTACGAATTGCTAACGCCAGTTTGACAATTCCCCCGAATTACACTCGTGCATCAACCGGATAATTTCAGCGTGTTGTCTTCTAAAAACTGCGGTCGGTCATTTTCATATTTCTCGAGAAATAAAAAATATCTCATGCTTTTTTTTTAGACAACACGCTGTCATGCAAAATTATCAGTTAATTTTTATATGCTAATTACTTACGATTATTTAACTTATGTGTGAATAAGCCAATAGAATCCGCGAATTTTGCATAACTACCGCGTATTGATAAGTGAATATACCCTTGATGACGTGATATAATCGTTTTGGTGTTTCGCCTCGTCTCAAAATGTGAATTAAAAAAAAATTATTATTCAGGTGAAGTCACATTTAATTTTTCAATATGCATCGCTTTAGTTGTAGGTATGGTGGTGTTGTTCATTTGTTATATAATCGCAACGAATACCAACTCGATAAAACGATAAAAACCGTTATAGGTACTGATTTCGTCACTCGACGTATTTCCTTAAAACATCACTCGAGCTCTCGTGATGTTACACAAAATAAATCACGTGACTCGGATAGATTATATAACTCATGTATGAATAAGCCAATAGAATCCGTGAATTTTGCATAACTACTGCGTATTGATAAGTGAATATACCCTTGACGACGTGATATAATCGTTTTGGTGTTTCGCCTCGTGTCAAAATGTGATTGTTTTCACATTGACGATGTTTTGACGTTTGTCAAAAAAAATTAATATTTTTTATTCCTTATAATAATCGTAACGAATACCACTCGAGTAATCAAAAATAATCGTTATATTGACCTCGTCACTCGACGTATTTTCTCAAATCACCACTCGAGCTGCGCTCTCGTGGTGTTTCGCAAAATACGTCTCGTGACTCGGAAGTATAATCTACTATTTTCGATGCTCTTGTGATATTATAACTGATTATTTCCGACGATCTTGTGATATTATAACAGAAAATTATTTAGGTATAATGATGAACTATTTATTTTATGGAAATTCATTTCGAATAAACAGAAATAAAAATACTTTTCCTCAATTTCTACACAATGTATTTATTTGGCATCAAATGATTGATTGCTTAAGTTAAAACTACTTCAAAGGATGTTGTTATATTGAATTTTGAAAAGTAGATGCAAATATTATTTGATAATTGACCAATATAACTTATACTAGTATATCTTCTTTCTGGTTTTTCCATTATGGAGCAGAAACAAACTTCCCGGTTACTATACTCCATAATGAAAAAAACAGAAAGAAGAAATGCTAGTATTAGTTAAATTGGCCAATTATCACATATTTGCAACTACTTTTCCAAATTTAATATAACAACATCCTTTTCAAGTGGGTCGAACTTATTATTTAATGGCAAACAAAAAAAAAGACAAATATAAAAAATCTGGGGTGTATAGAATTAAATTTGGTGAATGATTAACGGCGTACGTTGGACAAACAGGGCGAATCTCTTTTTAAAGAAAATATTTCTACCGATTGTGAAATCTGCGACATTTGAACATATTAAAGGTAAAAGGCATTAAATCACAATAAAATATCTCAAAATTCTACATATTTGCAATGAAGGAAACACAATGAATCTGTTGAAAAGTTTGGAAACTAACAAGCTTAGGAAAAACCCAGAACACCAAACTGTAAATCAATTAGACCTTAACTCATCTCCACTCCTAAATCTTTAAGGGTTAGATATAAATAGTTTTACCTGATAGGTCTACATATACTTGACAATGTTGTGATAGTCGAAACCGGTTGTACCTGAGTGGAAATTGACAAGAAGTATTTTAATTTCTGTTTATTTGATAATTATCTAGTAAACTCCATTAAGTCAAGAAAGGTTCATACACCATATTGATACCAGAACAAATTTTTTCATTCCAAATTGACTTTAAATTACTTCGGATGTAATATGTTCAATAATAACTCCAGTGAAAAGTATACCCAATGAATAAACTTCATAGGGTTCTCATAAAAGTAGCGTCTCTCAAAGATTAACGTCTTGAATATTAATTTCAAAAAGTTAGAAAATCACTTTATATGAGGAAAAACGTCTTTATCTCTTCCTCGCTGAACAAACAGCTTCGAAATTAGCACAAATTTAATTAAGTTCTTCCTCAGTCTACGATGGAAATATAGCCAAGAAGAGACAAATTAATTAAAACGTTGAAAGTAAAATATAAGAAAATTTCATTTTTCGATTGCAAACAGAAAGCAGGTTTCTCTCATCCTTTAAACAGTGGTAAAAAGCTGGAGTTTTCTTTATTCACAAGGGACATTTTAAAAGAGCGAGGTTCTTTAAGACCACAATTCTCATTTATTATTAAAAGTTTAACAATCATATGCACTAAATTTGGGCACAGATATATTTTAATAACATTAATATTTTTTTTGTACATCAGCCATAAAAAGTGTTGTTTTTAATGCCTTCTTTGAGTTTTGAAAGTGTACGTTTATAAGGTGTAGTGTTGAAAATATTTTTAAGATTTAGTGTTCAAAGAAAAAAGCCTTATAAACGAACATTCTTAAAGACAATTTCACTGAAGTTTCCTTTCATGTTCTTTAATCTACACCAGGCGAGAAAATTAGTATATGCAATTTCGTACTGCTGGCGCGACTTTTTTGGCAGCTTCTCTAGTATGGCTCTTTTTGCAGCCTCTTCAATGTCCATTGGTAATAAATCATGACTTCTATTTGAATACATTTTTTGAACTCTTTTTGTGACTTACTAATTACGATGGTTACCACAACACACAAGCTTGTTAAAAAATTGAAAATAATTAGTTGTCAAGAGAAGCTATAACATTACACTATAACGAATTAACAGATAAATACAAGAACACTGAAAGCAATACTAGGAATAAGAAATAAGTAAACGAGTAGGTACGAAAAATAGCTATTATGTTGCTGTAAAAGTGTTCAACATGTTGAGTGATAATCTTAAAGTATTAACTACTGATAAAGCCAATAAGAAGAAGAAGTTGAAAAATTTCATAATGAAAAATTATTAAATGCAAAGCGTGTTGTGTTGGAATTCATTGGGAATTCACAGGGCGTTCACATTATATTTAATATTTTATTTCACCTTGTTTTTATATCTTGTTTTATTTTATATCTTATTTTGCTTTATATTTCATTTTATTTTATTGATTGTTATTTTGGTGTAAAGTTTCTTTTTTATTTATTGTATTAGTTTTAAGTTGGCCAGCCTATGTACAAGTGACCTTCTGTAGGAATATTACATGTAATGTTGTACAGGTGACTAGTTCACCTCAAATTTCTTGTGATATTTTTTTTTCTGGTTAATAAATTCTAAAGAAAATTCTGGAAGATGTCAAAAGAATGCGATTTCGACTTTTATTTTGTTACCAAAACAGAAAAGGTGTACAAAATATAGTGTATGATATTTGTGTTAAAAGTGACTTCTTATATATATATATATATATATATATATATATATATATATATATATATATATATATATATATATATATATATATATGTTATCATAGTTATTTGAATGGGAAATATTAGAATCATGTATTTCATTTGTTGTTTTCTTAGTTTCAATTATATAATTGTTGTTATTTACATATCGAACTTGATTACGTCATTTAATGATTTCCTTATTCGGCATGCAGTCAGATCCCTTCTTTAATCATTTCAACATTTTTGACAAAAATTAGATTATTTAGACACAATTATTTGTTTCACATCCTGTTGACTGAACATAGATACATACTGATAATTTAATTAAGCAATTTGAAAATTGGTGAATGAAGTTGAATCTCATTTTGAAAACACAACGAATTTCAACATATAAACTCATTATCGAAGCACTACTTTCTTAGAGAGCTGTCCATAGATTAATACTACGGAATATTCTGCGTTTCTTATCCCAATATTACTGAAAATTGAGCAGGACAAGTTACTAAAACTAGAGAAAAATAACCAGCCAATTTGATCTGATTAGATCTCATCATGCCATTGCTTTACAATATTGAAGTAAATGACATGAAAACAAGAAGATTCACCTACATGGTGAATGTTCTCTGCAGTTTGGAATATGGATCTATGGTATATCGTTTTCCAATGTTTCATAGCATCACTGACAATGCAAATTCAATAAATCAGCAAGGCAAGGCCAATATATCAATCAGAATTACAATCATGAGCGACGTGAACTTCGGAAGTATATTCATCATTCCTACTCATTTCAAAACTTTAAGTCCACATATCCAATGACTAGGACTAGGAGAGTCAATTTCGTACAAAGTAATTGATCTGATCGCTTAAATTGTTTCTGTATAACTTAGGTGACATAGTTTGTCGAGTGTTTTATATATTGAAATATGAAACAAACGTTATATCTCTAGAACGTTTGATAACAGCTTGTGTTAGGGCAAACGACCTGGACCACATATGTAGAATATACATATAGTATATATATATATATATATATATATATATATATACATATATATATATATATATATATATATATATATATATATATATATATATATATATATATATATATATATATATATACAGGGTGTACCAATCTTACGACAAACTTCGGTATTTGGGATATTCTAAGAGATATCAAAAAATGTTTTCAACAAAAATGGTATATGTCTTTAAGGTCCATATTTTGAAATTATTTCGAACTATACAGAGTGTTGCATAACTCCGTTACAAACTAAACATATGGTTTTTTAAATGAGAACCCCTATATATTATATCGAATTCGGATTACTCACATTTTTTTGAAGATTTTGCTATGTTATACAGAGTACTTCAAAAGATATGGACACGTTTATATGAAAATCGTAGGAAAATCAACGCTCTGTAGCTTATTGCGCGTTGAAGAAAAAAATTTTATTTTGCCTAACAGTGTTTCGTAACATGATGCAATATCTCCCTATTATATTAAATTTGAATTATTTCTCATTTTGTATACAGGGTGGACGGAAACTAGAACCTTTCATTTTCTCTCTTATTTCAAATGGAACACCCTGTATTTTATAGCACAAATAGAATCTTCTATTATATAACTTAATTTTTTTTCAAGCATTCCCTATACCCAAAGTTAATAAAAACAGAGTTATTTTGTAATATTTATTGTGAACCATAATTATTAACCTTATATGTGAAAGCAATAAACGTTGAATGTAACAAAAACTCCTATATAATAATAAATTTTAATAAACAATTTATTCTTAACAAAAAAAAGTCACCAAAAGTATAATTCTAACCGTAATATTAAACTAAATGTTCAAAGTGTACCCGTTAACATCAATGCAATGCTGGAAACCATTACATTTTCTCAGTTAGCGTTGAAATTGATGCTAACGATGAACACTTTGAACATTTAGTTTAATATTCCGGTTCGAATTATACTTTTGGTGACTTGTTTTGTTAAGAATAAATTATTTATTGAGATTTATTATTATTTAGGATTTTTTCACAATTTTTACATTCAACGTGTATTGCTTTCACATTTAAGGTTTATAATTATGGTTCACAATATATATTACAAAATAACTCTGTTTTTATTACTTTTGGGTATAGGGAATGCTTGACAAAAAATAAAGTAATATAATAGAAGATTCTATTTGTGCTATAAAATACAGGGTATTCCATTTGAAATAAGAGAGAAAATGAAAGGTTCGAGTTTCCGTCCACCCTGTATACAAAATGAAAAATAATTCAAATTTAATATAATACGGAGATATTGCATCATATTACGAAACTCTGTTAGGCAAAATAAAATTTTTTTCTTCAACGCACAATAAGCTACAGAGCGTTGATTTACCTACGATTTTCATATAAACGTGTCCATATCTTCTGAAGTACTCTGTATAACATAGCAAAACCTGGAATCAAAATCTTCAAAAAAATGTGAGTAATCCGAATTCGGTATAATATACAGGGGTACTCATTTGAAAAACCATATGTTTAGTTTGTAACGGAGTTATGCAACACTCTGTATAGTTCGAGATAATTTCAAAATATGGACCTTAAAGACATCTACCATTGATATCATTTTTTGATATCTCTTAAAATAACCCATATACCGAAGTTTGTCGTAAGATTGGTACACCCTGTATATATATATATATATATATATATATATATATATATATATATATATATATATATATATATATATATATATATATATATATATATATATATATATATATATATATATATATATATATATATATATATATATATATATATATATATATATATATATATATATATATATATATCAATATTTATAAAACATTTTCTTGCTTCTCACTGTTTAAAATTTCCTTTCCGTTCCGGTAAAATATCGAAATATAGGTCAATTCAGTTAAATATTATTTTTCCTCTTCATGGAAATCGTTGAATAACTTTTCTTCATTAAATTCTGTTTCAGTTAATGGCAGTGTTGTTGAAAAAGCAACGAATCTACTTGATACAGTGTTATGGCAAAGGTAATAAAATAACCCGTCGAGTTATCGAGGATTTTAATCAAAAGTTTCCGTATATTTACATCTCAGTTTGTGGTGCACAAAAATTAATCGAGAAATTCTTGATTACTGACTGCATATTAAATATGACAAATGTAAAGTTAGCTCGTGATGAAGAGATTGCTGCCGCTGTTAGCTCTTATATTGTAATGGATTCGGTGGAGATATAATGTGTTTGAGAAATGAAACTGGTTTACAAGGTACAATTATGAATTTGGAAAATCCATTCTGAGATTTTAAGAATCAGCTACCTTTATTCATTGAAAAGACTAAAAAGGGGGGAGCTGTTCACATCCAATTGGATGTTGAGTATGATCTGGGTATTTTTATGCCTATTAATTTTTAAAGTTTCCAAAAGATTTCATATTGAACGTTTTGTTCCGAGATGTAGAATTTCGAAAGCCGAATTGAAATCATGTTTATATTTTATTAAATGTGTAGCATATATTGAATCTTTGCTATCATTTATGTAACTTCGCCTGTGTTCAGTTTTTTTTTTCTGACATTTCATAAATAATAACGAAGCTTTAATATGTGCTAGACATTTAATAAAAGAGAAACATGATTTCATTTCGGATTTAGTAATTCTACATCTCGGTACAAAAGGTTCGAAATTAAATCTTATAGAAACTTTAAAAATTAATTGTCAATGGACATTTTTGAAAGAAATTCATACATAGTTAAAAAATTAGTAAAAGTATTTACTAGTAGTTTACTACTGAAATAAATTCAAAATACATTGGTAAACATGCATAAATATGGAGTGAGGATTCTTTTTTTAAAATCCCACTCGGTCTGTCAGACTATATGATAGTACTACCCTATAACCTTACAAAATTCAAAACAACAACAAGTTACTCGAAAAGAAAATTCAGAATTGATAAGGCTGATACTTGATGCCTATCGATAATAGTATATTATTCAACGAGCACAAAATGATTTCTATTTTCACGAGGGTGAAGTTTGCGACAAGATCCGCAGGTGATTGTCGCAATTCACCCTCCTGAAAAATTGTAATTTTGTGCGAGTAGAATACTATACTTTGTCCACGACTTCCTCGAAAAAATTTGTAATAATCTGCATTTTCAACAATAAAAATAATTATCAAAAGCGTTGACATAACATTTTCTGTCTTCACTGAAAACTGCATACTCACGTAAACGTCAACAATTTCACTTGACATCGATTCCATTTCTTCCTTTCACTCTGATGAAAATGAAATAGATAATTTTGCATTTATTTATTTATATTTATGTTAACAGAACAATTATTGAAAATAAACGAAGGCATTGAATTTATAGATAAATCAATGTTTTAAAATCTAACAATAATAATATCATAACAATGTAAATGATGTTCTCTAGTTTAGATATGCGTCCTATGTGTGACGTCATGAAGTGAATAATGAACCATTATTCACTAGCGAATAATAGGTAGTGTTACACTTTAGGAAGCACATGTATAATGAAAGTTTTATAGTGCAGTCGTGGACAAAGCTATTTAAACAACGTTTAAATAACAATTAACACGTATATAATAAACTACATATAACGCATTACCTAGGTTTCGGAAGAAGGGAAAGACCCTTCTTCGTCTGATAATTTCAAAAATTTCATTTATCGAATATATTCACTAACAACTGAGATGTACGAGTATGTAACAGATTAGGCAGAAACGGGAAATACAGTGATGTTTACCAATAATTAGTTGGCAAGGGAATTCCGTACTGAACTGCTAATCAGTTAGTTCCGTGACTTTGAACGAGGGGGCTTGTAGTATGATCAATCTGGCTATTCAAGAGGAGGCCTGATTGTTCATATTTATTCACGTTGTATCTATAGCGATTCTAGGAAATTTAGTTTTATTTTCTTATTTTACGCATCAAACATTTCAAAATCTGAATTGAATGTGAGATTTTTATAGATTAAATGGTTTGCATAATATAAAGGCGACTATTATTCAGAAAGCTCCGTGTAAGTTTTGAAATTCTTGGTTGAAAGTTTCTGAAAGTTGTACTAATATAAAAAAACTCGTGAGCAGCAGAGCTCCACACAAAAGTCGTATTTTTCGCGCGAAATGCATCACGTCGAGATACGATTTTAACGGATAGAATTATATTTTGAAAAACCATGCTTAGATAGCGAACCGAATTGAAAAAAGGTAATCATTCATTTTATGAAAAAAATTTGCAAAGTGCATCGTGGTTGAAGAGAAAAGTTGAAACCAACGAAGAAGCGTACACCAAAATCAACTTAATCCGCTTATTAAATTCCAACCCTCTGTTGTGAAAAAACTTCGCGAAGTGCATCACGTACTGATGTCCGTTTGAGATGCAATAATTCGAATGGAATAGTCACCAAATGCAGCGCTGTTGAAAAAAAGAAATGAAACCAAATAAGAATTTCAAGTCAACATAAATTCAATGTACGTTCGAAACACCTCTAACTCGATTTGCAGAAGCTGTGGAGTTTTCGATAACCACGAGAAAAGAAATATCTACCTAAAAATGTCAGCGGTTGGAAAAATTCAACCAAATTTTGATATAGTTTCGTTCTGCAACGAAAACAATTTTCAGCTCATTTGACTCGATGGGAGCCATTGGATATGTCAATATGTACCGTGAAAAAAAAATATAGGGGAGGGTCTGCAACAGTGGCCATGCAGGAACAGTGGCCACTATCACGCAAATTTCTCATTTGGAAAGATTAGGTACTGCCATCTAGTACAGTGTTTGCCAATGATGCACTTGCAATGCTTGCAAAGTTATCTGCCTGAATTTGAAGATTTTCTGTTTGAAATCAACTCAACCTCAAATTGTGCATGTGCGGTAAAAAACAGCAAGCAAGTGAATTTATGGTTAGTGACAAAATAAATTCTCATCGGAGTGAACTGGTGTTGACAGATTATACCTAATACATGTAAGTATATATTTATTTAATAAGATTTTGATTGAATGCGGTAGTTTTTGTTTTTTTCTTCACTCTTTAAATACATGTGCTGGTTGGTACAGTGGCCATGTTAAATGTAGGTACAGTGGTCACTACTTTATTCTTTAAATAAGGGATGGCCACTGTACCTTGACTAAAAAATTATTATTTAGAACAATATTGTAAATTTAGATCCCAGTTATTTCAGATATTATTTTGGAAAATGCCTCGCCGAAAAGAAACAGATGTCGAGATTGGAAAAACTTTGGCGGAAACTATGGGCAACGCAATTCGCGATATAATGAATGGTGTATTATCAGTTAAAGCTGCAGCTATCAGGTACAGCATTCCACGTACAACACTTAGGCGTTATATTGAGGAATGCAATGATCAAGAAGAAGAAACTGACTGGAACTCACCAATTTTGGAAGAAGTACCAAGACTAACTCCAAATTACCGTGTCAATCAGATATTTTCTCCCGAAGGAGCCAATGATAAAAAAATACACGTCTCTTGGAGAAAAAATTGTACTGCTGGAAGATTATGGTTTATGAAAAGGAGAAATGATTTGTCCATAAGAGCAGCAGAAGCTATATCTTTGTTATAGAAATCATTTTGTTATTTCAAAATAAACCATTATTCTAGCAAATGTCTATTTTGTATTCCTTTTTCAATTCCTAAACAGTAGTGGCGACATCCATCATATTCTAGTGGCCACTGTACCATCATTGCATGTACAGTGGCCACTTTGCATCAACACATTCTTGCAACTCCAAATTTTTGGATAAAAATAATTTTTTTCAGCTACATAATGAAATGATATAGAGGTTAATATAGTAATTGATGTTTAGAGGTATCAAATTCTATAAGAAAAAATTTATTATGGTTTTTATCGATTTTTTTCAAAAAAGGCGGCCACTGTTCCAGACCCTCCCCTATACATGAAACATTTTTCAAAAATCGTGGTCTAGGAGATCTGAAACGGATACAAAAACTACTCCCGCATCTGACTGCTTACTTCAATACACTGCAATAATATGTATTTTATGGTTTTATGGGAATATATATATATATATATATATATATATATATATATATATATATATTTATTTATATATATATATATATATATATATATATATATATATATATATATATATATATATATATATATATAGTTGATGGAATCCGTCGTTACTACGTGATAATTTAACATGATTAACAAAACTAAATTTGAATTTACTACGTTTATTATCACAAAATATTTTGAAAAATATAACACTGCGAATGCAATTTCGGTCACTAGACCATCATCGGGCAGATTGAGTTAAGAACTGAATTCAGAATAATTATAGATTTGCGCTTACGGGTGGAAAAGGATTATTGCAGGTACCTAAATAGACAAGAGGAACATATTTCAAAAAGGGCTAATCGAGTGAATTTCACAAATTGGTACAATACAATGTTCTTAGAAAAGTCATTATTGTTTAAATACACTAAATATAGGAGAATGTATCAAGTCAATCTGGTCGTTCAGCAAGATATCTTTTGCATTATTATTGAGTTTAAAAATTTCTAATGATTCTAAGTAAGTAAGTTTGGTTTCTTTCGGTAATTTGTGCATGATTTGAAAATTATCTATTTGTGGAAATGGGTGGTGGTTTTCACGGCAATGATTTGAAAACGTTGAATCGGTTTTATTTTTCAAAACAGATTGTTGGTGTTCTTTATATCTTGTCTTGAACGATCGACCAGTCTGACCTATATATACTCCTTTACATACAGAACAAATCAACTTATAAACTCCTGAACTTTCAAATTTTGAAGTGATATCTTTGGCATTGAATCAAAATCCTGAGAGTATTGTCTTAGGTTTGAAAGCAATTTTAATATTACATTTAGGTATGACATTAGTAACTTTTTCTGTTAGAGGACCAAAATATGTTAAAGATGTGAACTTTTAATTGGGGATATATGCTGTTGTACGCTAGTTGATTACGTTTCTTGTTTATCATTTTATCTATCAAACTTGTATGAAAACCATTATTTGACGCAATTAGTTTTATAGTCGAAATTTCTTTCGCTAAATTTGTTACGGATAATGGAATTGAAAACGCTCTGTGGATCATTGAATTAAAAGCTGAATGTTTATGGGAAAGAGGATGATTTGAATCCGACGGAATACATATATCCGTGAAAGTTGGTTTTCTATATATATCGAAACTCAAAGTATTATTATTATGAAAGATAGTTAAATCCAAGAAGTTTATTTGTCGATCCAATTCTTTTTCAATTTTGAACTTTATATTTGGGTGAATGCTATTAATATAATTCAAAAACTGATCTAATTGTCTCGCGGTGCCCTTAAAACAAGCAATTACATCATCAACGTATCTATGCCAAAAACTTATATGCGATGCTTTTGTAGAATTGAATATTATGTTCTCTATATGTGACATGAAAATGTCTGCAATAAGAGGACTTAAGGGGGAACCCATAGCCAGCCCACTAGATTGTTCAAAATTTTGTTATCAAACTGGAAGTAATTTTGACTAAGACATATATCTAATAAGAAAGTGATATCATTTATTTTAATAATAGCCATAGTGGATTGTTGCAAAATATCTAAGACAAGTGGTAAACACTCATCTGCTGGTATATTGGAGAACATATTATCAACATCGAAGCTAACAAGAAAAGAGCTAGCAGGAGTTCTTCTGTACTAAATAAACAGAGTTCTTTACTGTATATTTTGAAGTGAAATTAGTTAATTTTCTGAATGTGAAATTCAGATCTTTGGCTAATTTATACGTTGGGCTATTTATGTGAGAAACTACAGGTCGTATTGGGCTATTTTCTTTGTGGTTTTTTATTAATCCGTAAAGTTTTGGAGTTCCATGGTTCATATGTATTATTGAAAAATTAGGTTTTGATAGTGTTTTTGGGGAAATTTCCTGAAGGGCTTGTCTAAACAGTTTTTTGAAATTTATTTGTTGGATCGACTGATATTTGTTTAATTTGTTCCGTTTGAAGAAAATTATTCATTTTGGAAACATAATCGTTTCTTGAGAGAACTAGTATCGCATCGGATTTATCTGCTTTAGTGATAGTTAAATTATTAATTTCAATTTTATGTTTCAAGGATTTTATGTCATCTAAATATTTATTTGGTTTTGGAACCTGATGGCTTCTAAGAATTTTTGAAATTTCAGTTCTTAACTCAATCTGCCCGATGATGGTCTAGTGACCGAAATTGCAATCGCAGTGTTATATTTTTCAAAATATTTTATGATAATAAACGTAGTAAATTCGAATTTAGTTCTGTTAATCATATATATATATATATATATATATATATATATATATTTATATATATATATATTTATACACTCTTCGTCTTCAATTGAAAAAACTGTTTCAACTTCTTTACATTTTGCTTCGATGCATATGTACTTATCTCGGCATTTATATATATATATATATATATATATATATATATATATATATATATATATATATATATATAATAATTAAATAAATAAATATATATATATATATATATATATATATATATATATATATATATATATAGATTATATTTATATATATATATATATATATATATATATATATATATATAGAGATATATATATATATCTATATATATATATATACCTCTATATATATAAATTTATTTATATATGTGTATATATATATATATATATATATATATATATATATATATATATATATATATATATATATATAAATGCCGAGATAAGTACATATGCATCGAAGCAAAATGTAAAGAAGTTCAAACAGTTTTTTCAATTGGAGACGAAGAGTGTATGAGGGAGAAAGTTTTCTTAACGAGAATTTTCAAGTAATAAATGTGACTGTGAAAAACTGAAATATCATCATTCAACTTGAAATACCCACGTTCTCTGTACTCGAATAATTCTGCAAATAAAACGTTTACCTCGTATTATTTGACATATGTTCAGATTCGATGTGTTTCAGTAGAAGCTATAACAGCATTCATTAGACTCCAAATAACACAGTTCTAATTCATCACTATAGTTTAATGAATTTTGAATAACTAATGGTGAGATATTATTATCTGTTGTGATATATAGTCCGTAATCGCTTGGACATCATAGTAAATTTCAATAAATATCCCCTTCGTGTTGTTCGGATTATCGCGTTTCCTTGTCATACTACGTAATGACCTATGAGTTTGAATGAAAATGTATCTATTGCTCCGAAATACTGTTATCAAGAAATTACGAAATTGAATGTAACACTGAAAATTCGAAAATGAGATGTTAACATATATATCATTTTTAAAAATATGAAACTAAACTTAATACCAACAAAATATGTTCATATGAAGAACATGAAATGGTTCAATGAATATATGTATTTATATATATATATATATATATATATATATATATATATATATATATATATTTATATACATCCAGAACCTTCAATTACTTATAAATAAAATTTGTACATGGTTTCGATTATGGCGTATGAAACTGAATCCTGAAATGTCAAAGTTCATGATTTTTCATCACAGAATAAAATCAACATCACCGACTGTATGTATAAACGGAGTTAACATCAAACCCACAACTTCTATGAAATATTTGGGTGGGCAGATTGATAATAAATTAAATTTCAATCTACAGACGAATACAGCAAAAAAGAGAACTATCACTAGAGCCAAATACTTTGCCAAACTAACATATAAAAATCAAGGTATAAGCATACAAAATGCCACAAAAATTTATAAAAGCATCTGTCGACCCTTAATTGAATATGCACACCCAATATATGTTAACTGTAGAACTCCAGCAATGAAAAATCTCAAAGTGGCAGAGACAACAGCACTAAGGATTATTACAAGAATCAGACGCAACAACAATATTTTACACAACCCGACAAACCAAATGTTGTATTCAAGAACCAGGATTGAACCGATTGATTCTAGATTTAATGTTCTCAACAAAAAGTTTTTCCACAAACTTAAAGCGCTAGATGACATAGCTGACCTCTATCAAAATGAAGAACATTATACAACATCCAGAAGATATCCTACACAGACTCTATTTAAAATACTAGAAAATTTGTAATAATTTTTTTTCTTTTTTATGTTTAAATTAAAATAGTATATGCTGTTATAGGCTGAAGGACCCCAGGTCGATGGCCATTAATGAACGTTTCTCTCTCTCGCTCTATATTATATATATATATATATATATATATATATATATATATATATATATATATATATATATTATATATATATATATATATATATCTATATATATATATATATATATATATATATATATATATATATATATATATACAGTGACTGAACGTAGTAAATTGGAAATTCTGGAAACTGGCTAGATGTCTTGGGGCCTATTCAGCTAAAATATTTTCATTTATTGGGAATTTCGAGTTATATATATACCGGAAATGGACCCCAAGTCGCTTATTTTAAATGGGACAACCTATATTTCATTATATTTTTGAATTCTACCCAAGATTGTAGGCAGATTTTATGTATCATGTCCTATACCTAAGTCTAAGCGTTTTTGATATAACTAATATGTCAAAAATGACGATTGCAAGTCCTAATATAATTATCAATTATTTCTATAAGGAAGTCATTTTTACTTACTTTTGGTTGGATTCCTTGTTGAAAAGGATTTTCTTCAATAAATTTTGTTTAATATTTGGATAACTAATCATACAGTGTATTCAAAAAATGAGATCTTAAATGAGATTGAGAAAACTGATAAAAATCAATTTTTTCAAATGGAAACCCTCCATTTTTCATAATTTGTAGTATTTAACAAAAAAAATTAAGGTAACTTTGTATGAAGTTATCTATACTTAAAATTTTTAGTTTTCGAAATATTGCCAATTTAATATTTTTCAATGGCGATTTTACTTCAATCTTATGTTTTTCAGTTTCTGAAATAGAAGAATAGAGTGTATACATAAAATTTAAAAAATCTTTGATTTTGGTATGTGATATCTGTCGGTAATTCCAAGGAATGAGTGATGTTCATTTTTTTAGCAATATAAGTATTTGTTAACAATCTCATTCAGATTCATAACTTCAATTAAAGAACCTCGAACATTTAGTGAAATATATATTAAAATCTCTCAATAAAGTATTTTTTACAGGAAGATGTTAGAATAATATAGCTGGGTTGTTATTTTAAGAAGAACACTCAAGCAATTCAGCGAACTTATTATTCAGAAGTTCATCCCACGTTACTATTAATTCAGAGCAGAAGCAGGCAGAGAAGTATACTGTGTTTACCCACAACATAATAATGCAGAAAAATATTGAACGTTTACATAATTTTCAACGTAATAACACTAAAACGAAGAGTACCTTAACTAAAAATATTTTCTCAGTGTGTTCTTAGCACAACCTTATATATACCAAAATAATCAATGTTTGAACTCTAGTTGTGTATATTGTATATTGATTTTATCATGCATGAAGATCATTATCAATCTATTTGAATAGTATACCGAAAATATATATAAAAATTGAGGAATTTATCTGAAAAAGCACGTAGGAATATGAGAGATCGGTTTCAATACTTGTATGAGAATCAAACATTTTTTGCATCGTTTGGAATTTTCTAATTAGGAATATTTCTTACTATTTCCTTCACAAATTTATTGAGGTGTGAAAGATTCAGCCAATGAAGGATCTTTTTCATTATATAAAATAACCGAAAAATGCTGTAATTAAATACCAGATGTCATCGTAAGGAAATATTTCCTTCCATATCAGTTTCGTTTACTTTCCTGAAAGTAAACTCAACAAATTGAAAAACTTTGTGGGCACAAGCGCGTTGTCACCTATTCCGTTTTTTCCTTAATTTAAAATTTTTTTTCATAAAATTCTCAAAACCCTACTTTAATTTACAGGGACTAAAGAAAAACATAGTACTTGAAAGCATGTGAAAACGCGACAAATCAAAATTGGGGCGTTGACAAGAAACATTCGAAATCTCTTAATGACACTTCTTTAACATCAACCTCAACATCAACATCAAGTCACATGAAAAAATTCAGCAATTTGGAGTGGCTGCAGAGTTGAGCATTGCACCAAAGTTTTAAAAAGGGCTTTATATTTCAACATAAAAATTGCAACAGTAGGAGATATCAATTCAAATCACCACTTGGATCTGCCACTCAATCAACATATCAAACGTCAACAATCTAATACAATCAGCAGAAGCTCATATTCCATCCCAAAACGAGAAATTCCAACATTAAAATAAAGGCGGTTTGAGAAAAAAGTCAATACTATCAAAAGTCACTTCCTTAGCAGAAGATTGATCTGCGTATACATTTTCGGGAATTTGAGTATGACAAAAAATCCTCCACTTCATTTGAAAAACAAATTGAAGGATTTCAACCTGCCAAACCCTTACCCAAAGTCAGTCTGAAGATACCAAAGTTTGGACAGAATTTTCCAAAATTTGATATTTTTGTTCCGCCACAACAAAGATCTTTAGTACCTACCACATATATATATATATATATATATATATATATATATATATATTTATATAAATAATTAAATATTGCAAGCTGAAAATATGGCAATGATCCCAAACTTAAACTGAGAGTTTCAAACATTGTTATATATTGTGAGTACCTTTTTTTTTTTTTTTTTTTTTAAATTTGAAATTCTAAATAAAAATTTCATTAAAAACGGCTACTTCCATATAAACGAGCTATACCGATAATTTTTGCTCTACTTGTTTAATATTTTCCCGCAACTAATTTCTTTGTTATTGTTAATTTACTCTTTCTGAGATCTCGCAGATGGAATTAATCGCCTCCATGGCAAAGTTTGACCAAATCTCCCATACCGGAGAGTTCAAACAATAAACCACAAATATGTGATTGTCTTCCATAACAGAGGATTTTATTTGTTATACTATTTTCATCTCCAAATTTTCAATCCAATACTTAGCTACGCCGTTCTGATGAGGACCAAAGAGTCCGAAACACGTGTCAACGGCTGCTTCCATATGAGCGTTCTATACCGATAATTCTGCTCTACTTTTTCAATATTTTCCCGCGACTAATTTCTTTGTTGTTAGATAAATAGTAACCTATTATTATTTTTTTCGAACATTACGTGGGTAAAGGTTTCTGTAGTTTCCCTTACCTTCTGATGATAACAATTTTGAATGTTTATATTGGACTGATTAGCACATAATAAATAAAGTCGTCTTTGTCTATTCAGGTTTTTTCAAATCAATAAATGTCAAAGAAATTTCAATTTTTTCGAATGTCGTAGTGAAACATCAACTTTTTAATAAAATCGAGTTTTTTAAGATTCAACCAGCCTGTTATTGCTAATAATTATCAAGAGATTATATATATATGTATATATATATATATATATATATATATATATATATATATATATATATATATATATATATATATATATATATATATATATATATATATATATATATATATATATATATATATATATATATATATATATATATATATATATATATATATATATATACTGAGCACTTTTGAATTATATTAACTTTTGTAAGTTAGTTTGATAGTCAAAATGAATAATAGTATATTATTCAACGAGCACAAAATGATTGCTATTTTGCACGAGGGTGAAGTTTGCACTCGAGTGAAAAATTGTAAGTTTTTTCGAGTAGAATACTATACTTTGTCCACGACTTCCTCGAAAAAATTAGTAATAATCTGCATTTTCAACAATAAAAAAAGTTATCAAAAGCGTTGACATAACATTTTCTGTGTTCACTGGAAACTGCATACTCACGTAAACGTCAACTATTTCACTTGACATCGATTCCATTCCTTTCTTTCACTCTGATGAAAATGAAATAGATAATTTTGCATTCATTTATTTATATTAATATTAACAGAACAATTATTGAAAATAAACGCATTGAATTTATAGTTATCTTAGTTATATAAAACCTAAAAATCTAATAACAATACTATCCAAACAATGTTAATGATAGTCTCAAGTGTGGGCATACGTTTTGAGTATGACGTCATGCAGTGTATAATAAACCATTATTCAATAGTGATTAATACGTATAATTGTACTTCAGGAAGCACACGTATAATGAATGATTTATAGTACAGTCGTGGATAAAAATAATATATACATATATTTGTATTGATTTATCATAAAATAAAAATTAAAATCACAGATTTTTAAAAATATCGTGATCCTGGATACAAAAGCAAAACTTTTTCATGACATATAAATTTTTTTTTTCGTTCAACTATGTTCCAATCTACCGAAATTTTATACTTATGTCAATCTCAAATTTTGTGTTGACACAATAACGCTGAATATTTCATGAGAAATATTCAGTGAACAAAATAGATTTTCTTTTTCTGCCCACAAATAACAAAGGAACGAAACACCAATTTATTCTTGAAAAATGATAGCTGTGAAGTGGAATCATTCTTCATTCAAAAGGGTCCAGCCGATTGATATCTAATACAATCCTAATTTCTGTCTTCCTGAGTCGTGCCTTATGCATGACGAGAAAGTATTATCATTTCAGCGGACTGGTAACAAATTTAACTTGCAAAACAGATCAAATGTCAACCTAACGCCCTACTCCCTCATCCTTTCGAATCCTTCGGACATCTAAGGACCCGTCTAGAACGAGTTACAGTTAAATTGAGTTTACTACACAAACTTTTACATAGAATTTCGTTAAAGTCATTGTAGAAGTAACTCCGTAAACTATTCGCGAGTTTTTGTTTTCCACCTTTAAACAACGAGAACGGAGAACTTTGCAATATGTAATTATAGTCAGAGCTGGGAGAGGAGAAATCGAGATCAGCTAAGAAACAAATTAATTTTGTCGTGTAAATAAGGATGAGGATTCAATTTCAATTAAGTTCTCTTCCCTATTCTCCTTGATCCCCAATTCTACCTTTCATTGTGTTCAACAGGAATTTCGGCAAATATCTGCTGGCACATTTGTTTTAATTTTCCAATATATTTATACTTGTTACTGAATTCTATTTGAATCACTGCTTCAGATACTTTTATTAACATGCTTTTATTAGGCTTGGTATGTTTGTATTTATCTATGTAACGTAATCTTTGAACGTGATTTTCACCCCCTTCAAAACTTCGTATTAATTAAAACTTTGCACACGTATCCCCGATCCCCTGACCACTACCCTGATCAGGACCTTAAGGATTAGGGATTTTCCAAATCGCAATTATTCGTTGCAACGAAATTGTACAATTGTTTCAAAACTATAGAAGCAAGGATAAATAACAGTTATAAAATAGCTATTTATGATATTAGTGTTAAAAGTGATACTTTATTTTGTGAGTAGAGAACTCCACGAACAAAATACAGTCACTTTTACTTATTTGACAGGTGCCTTTTGTTTTTACTTTTTTCTCCGGCCGTGAGCGTACAAAAAAGTGCACTTTTTTGTACGGCAATTTCAAGAACGTCGGGCGGCGTACAGTTGGGTTCCGAATCCGACATAATGTAATCTGTAAGAAAAATTCTATATATTTCAATACAAGACATTTCCTCATACTCGGGTACTTATAAAAAATGCACAGTCCTATAATGCGTAGATTATTTTGTTGAATTGTCAAATTTGTGTTGCCTTGACACCTACAAAACCAGTAAGCAAAGCAATCTAGTTTTACGTTTCTTCCCAGGAACATGACATATAAACTTAAATTCGAAAATTATATATCAGTCCTTAAGAAAAACAGGAGTAATATGTATTCGCGATTTTGTCGCACTTTGCAATTGTTCACTGATATTATTGTTTTTATTAGTTTGTATTAGGTGCATCTTTTTATTTTATTAATATTTGTTTAACGTGATAGGTAAAACTTTGTTTCTTTATTTCAAGAAAACTCCCTTCTTGAGCAGCCTCGATTTTTGAATAAAAAATTAAAAAATTTTTGTCCATTGTTTGTCTTAATGTTCGGCGATTTGTAGGCCAACTTTTCAAATATTGAGAAAAACAATGAGAATATTTTCGGTGTATATATATTTTTAAAAAAAATGTATTACTACCGTTAAAGGACACTCATCCTCACATGATAAAAAATGTTTAATGCATCTATGGTTTTGAAATCAGTAAACAAAAGTCGAAAACTTTTGAGATAACGAATTATAAGATTTAAAGTTTTTTCGCCAATTCTGAGTCAGGTTTCAAACAATGTACCTACTCAAAAACAATAGATAATGGGAATAAATGTCCCCCTCAACTTAAATTTCGACGTGTTTTTTAAATATTTTCAAAACTTTATATCAAATGAAATATTCTGGTAGAAGGTATTCTCTGAATCTCCCTGTATATTCGTCTTATTGAAAAAATCGTTGAAGTCGATTCCAATGTTAATAAAAATAAAAGAAACATTGTTATTTCGATAAAAACTAATTATTATAGCTTGAAAATTTGAATCGAACAATTTTTTCGAAATCGAACAAGAAGTAGGTAACACTTGAAAGTAAGTCATTATGTTCATATATAATGCTTTTAATTAAAATAACATTATTCAATATAAAAGATCATTTGATAAGTGAATATCATCATCAAACTTCCAAATGAGCTGAATTCATGAGTCCCAAAACTATAAATTTTTTATTGGGTTACATCATAATGGTGAAAAATATGAAGACTGCAAATCATCCCATGTCAAGGCAACGCGTTCGCAATATTTTATATAAACATATAAAGTTGGTTTTATTGAATTTGTTGGATGATTTTCAATGAGAAAATTATTTGTCTTGTTTAAATGTATGATGCATTTAACGATTTGAGTTCATATGTTTATATTGAATAACGTAATAGAATATTGAACAGCTAAACATAATATTGGGTTTGAATAAAATCATAAATTATTTACTTATCAAACACTGATACTTGCTGAAGTGGAATATTTAATATCATATTCATACAAGCATGAAGTAGGTAGGTACCTAACAAAAACAAATATCGCTCAAATAAATATATTGTTTTGTTACTATTTATATTTTTCCACATTGTAACCCATCAATGCTACATACACTAGTCATATATCAGATGCATTCTCTGATTAAAAAGATACAAAAATTGAGAAACTCGAAGAAATGAATGAAAAATTTATATGAAAAATAGTTTCAAACGCACACCCTGAACCAAATCAATAGCACAATAGCTATTTATGTAACAAGTTGCGAAAAGAGTGTTTCAAGCACGGGACGCAAAATTGTCCAATGAGGTGAAAGCCGAGTTGGACAATGCGTCGAGTGCTTAGAACACTCTTTTCGCAAAGAATTTCAGACAAGATTTTTTGCGAAAGCGGAGAATTCGATTTTTTCATGCGTTCATTTGCGTTTTAAACATATTTAAAAGTGAGCTGGTAATCTGTTTCTAAGGCATTGTTTATGCATTGTTTAATGTTGAGGTTCTGTCACTTTGAAAAGTAGCGGTATTTCCTACAAAGTTTTGTGAAAAAAATCGTCTAAAAATGAGTCATTATGACGAGTCTTTGGATATTGAACAAGCTGCCGAAACTGCGCTATCCATCTTGGTGCCCGAAAAACCGAAAACATTATAGGAGACCACCTTCAACAACTTTGAAACCTGGGTTGAAGAAAAACATGTTGAGAATTTTACAAAAAAGGTATTGCTAGCCTACTTCCTGAAGTTATTCACTACCTTAAGACCATCAACTTTGTGGAGTAAATATTCGATGATCCACACCATGATTTACCTGATCAAAAACGTAGATATAAGCAAATTCACAAACCTTCTTGCATTTTTGAAAAGAAAAGCTGTCGGATATAAGCCGAAGAAATGGAGAATATTTCCACATCTGAAAATAGAACGCTTTACGAAAGAAGGCGATGACAAAGAGTTCCTGTTAGTCAAAGTTGTTTTAATTGTTAAATTATTTGGAGCATGTAGGAGGGAAGAAATCACATTTTTGACCGTAGTTGTCATCAAAGATTTTCAGTCATATGTTAGTGTTAAGATTTCGAATACAAAAACTCATGTTTCAAGAATGTTTACAATTACTGAGGGATCGATAGATAATATCCAATTCTTACATGTATTTCGTAAGTACGCAAAACTTCGTCCACTCAATGTGACACATCAGAGATTTTTTTTGACGTATCGATATAGTAAATGTTGTACCCTGCCTGTTGGAATCAATATAATTGGAGGTATGCCAAAAAAGATAGCGGAATTCCTTGGACTCTCCAACGCCATTGAAAACACTAGTCATTGTTTCCGGCGCAGTTCTGCAACAATGTTGGCAGATTCAGGAGCGGACATAAGACTGTTAAAGCGACATGGAGGTTGGCGATCAAGCTCTGTTGCTGGAGGTTATATCGAAAATTTAGTTGAACATAAAACCGAAGTAGCAAAAAGAATCATGGAGCAAAAAGATACGCCAAATAAGAAAGTGAAAGCAGTTTCCCCAGAAGCAGAAGTTACCAGCATTGCCAGTACAAGTAATCTACTTATTCCGACAACTAACACTTGCATTGCGCTTAGAGGAAAGAAGTTGTATGCTTCTTGTATTCACTTTAATAATTTACATAATTGTATCTTTAAGATTTATAATTGATGAATATTGTCATTGTTTTTAACGTTTCATTTTTACTTTCAGGCACTAGTGCCTGAAACTATCACCTTTAGGTACTAGTGCCTAAAAGAATGTCATTTCGAAACTCTGATAAATATCGAAAACTGTTCTTTTCGAAACGCTTTCACAAAAACTGATTTTATAGGCTGTAATTTGAAACACAATGACTATATTTATTCTGTATAAACTATCAACAATATGAAATTTCTAAACTTTGCATTACTACAGTTTCGAACATTTGTTCATTTGCAAATGCTGGTTTATACAAAATCATCGGTGTTTTCATTGCTATTGTAAGAGAATTTTACAGTAGGTGCCAAAAAAATACGCACAAGTATTCAACCATAATATTTACAAATCATAGGTAGGTAGAGATTTGGAGTATGAATCTATTGTTCGAGTATATCACATCTACTCACCGTTTTGACCCCCCTGATGAAGCCATTTATTATACTTAGGAAAACATACGATGTTATATAAGAGTACAGGAAACAAAATCTGGCACCAAGACAGTTAGCCTAGTACTTAGGTACGCTGGCTAGTATTTAGGAGGTTCCTAGATCGAACTCCTTGGTCGACTGGTCTGCCTTCAGTTTTTTTAAGAGGTTTCGTCATGACGTTGAGTAAGTCACTGCTTGCATACTTACAATGCTAGTGCTGGGCCAGTATTATTCTCGGAACCCTACCTACAATTCCTATCTTCAATATCCTGTCTCACCTATCCTCAAGCTCTTGTGCATACAAGTGTATCCTCTGATCTGGATGAAGGAGTTCCTCCCCATAACTTAAGCTGCCCCCTTCCTGATACATACTTCAGGGAGGAATCAAACACGTGGTCTTTACCTTTTTAAGATCCGGTTGTACAAATCCATCATCTGACCGACAATGACCTACGCATCTTTAGTTTTATGGTATGCTTGTATGCAGCTCGTTGTCGTTTTTCAGGGTTACAACTCTTGCAGAACAAATCACAGAGGATAGGCGTGGAGGCTGGACTCCCCATGGCATGCCCGAAACTCCTAGATTCATCTAGACTTAGAAATGACGGGTGACAGTTTATCAGAGAGATGGCAGTAAAAAGATACGCTGACTTGATAATAAATCCGAACCCCTGTATTGCAGAACTAGGAGACTAAGAAGAAGGCATATTACGGAAATGCAAAATGCGTAAAATTAGACTAAGCTAGGACTAGATTAAAGTTTAATTTTTTACCTTTCATTATAGTCCAAGATTCCAGAGTCGCCAGACGTTACTTATTTTCTCAGCAATAATATGTGTAGGATGAAGTAGTGTTCGTATGCGCTTTCAGTGTATGGATACCTGCTACCTTGTGCCGACTGCCAATTTCAAGGTATCAGGTCCTGAAGATGGAAGAAAACTCAACTGACTTTTCTTATCTTCTCAGTCTTGATTTTCTTATATGATACTCAGGGAACTATTTCGATACCTTCTGCAAGCAGCCAGACTGATCGTACGGGCCAAACATCCAGCCAGACACAAAAAAAGTGCCCCTATCAGTATTAGCGCTATGTCATGATTCGCCTATTTAAGCGCGATAGTGATTATCTATGCTCGTCGATCTCCATTCTGAACTTACTGTCTACTTTAGTATGCTCTGTGTTTGAGTATGCGCATAGATAATCACTTTCGCACTCAAATGGGCTAATCATGACATTGCGCTAATACTCATAGGGATACTTAATTTGTGTCTGGCAGGATGTTTAGCCCATACGATCGGTCTTGCTGCTTGCAGAAGGCATTGAAATAGTTCCCTAAGTATCATATATAAAAATCAAGACTGAGAAAATAAGAAAAGTGAGTTGAGTCTTCTTCCACCTTTAGCATCTGGTACCTTGAAATTGGCCGTCGGCACAAGGTAGCAGATATCCATACACTGAAAGTATATACGAACACTACTTTATCCCACACATATTATTGCTGAGAAAATAAGAACGTCTGGCGGCTCTGAGATCTTGCTCTATTAGAAAAGCGAATTCGTGTCAAATGTAATTATTTTTGTGTTCATAACTGTAAAATCGACACTGCACTGTCACTGACACACAAAAAAGGGACTATCTGGTTAAATGTAATATGGAACTCGTTAATCGATTATGAAATAAAAAATTTTCTGTGTCTTAACAACTGTCTGAAGTAATGCAAATTATATACATATATATATTTTTCATAATTGAAAATTCAGAATTGAATCTATCCTATACCATTCGGATTCTCAAAATTTTTGAAATTTATAACAACGATAAATGTCACAAAATGAAAACTATATTCTAGAGCTCGCATGAAAACTAAAAAAACGCTTATGATTACCTATATGAGATATGAAGAAGGGATCTATTTCAACCAGTGTACTACATTTTTTTGTATTATAGTCATTAAGAAGCACTTTGAAGAACGTAGCTGTAACACATATCATTTCTGTTAACGGCCACATATTGAGGACATGTTGAATTTCAGTAATCAATTATTTATTATTTGTTCTCCTCAAAAACAAAGATTTCGAATGAAAAAATGATTAAACCATTTCAGCAGAACTTCGTACTAAGTGGTTGCAAGACATAACACTGAGCTTGTGATATCTTGTCGGACTTTGTGAAGTTTCTCTCGGAAAAAGTTGCCTTATTAGTTTTGAAGAACACGTACAGTGCTCTTCAACTTCCCATATACGTACCCTCATAACCGAAAACAGCAAAAGTTTTTCTAATGAGAATATTGTTTCGTATAGACGTCTAGGAGGTAAACCATATCCTATTTCTTTCATTAGTGTGTATTTATTAATAGATATATATATATATATATATATATATATATATATATATATATATATATATATATATATATATATATATATATATATATATATATATTATATATAAATAAATATAGTATGTAAGTAAGAGTTTAATTAGCACTACAAGGCTCAACTTTTATAAGTCTTTTTCATTCTCTTATACGTAGCATGTTGGAATATGGTAGCATGATTTGGCATCCTATTTATTTTTGTCATCAATACCATCTTGAGGCTGTTCAGAGAAGGTTCTTGAAGTTCTTGGTTTGGAGGGAGGACAAAGTTTATCCACCGAGAGGAGTTAGTCATGAAGCATTGTTGAGTCGATTCAATGTGGTTTCATTGCAGGGTAGTAGAGAAATATTATGTCTCAAATTTTTATATAAATTACTGCACAACAGTATTGACTGCCCTTCACTCTTGTCTGCTCTGAGATTTCGTGTTCCGAGGCAAGCTTCCCGTAATATGGAACTATTCCACCTAGAGACTCCAAGGACGAACTTGTTAATGCAATCTCCCATTTGGTACATGGGGCATACATTCAATTCAGTTGCGAGTGAATGTGACGTTCAATTTGATTCACTTGCAGCTATTGTTAGGAGTTATGTACTTAAGTTGAATTTGAATCTGATTGAATTGAATTGAATTGAATTAAGTTAAGCTAAGTAGTGTTTCCGTTACATCTTATATTATTTAATTATTATATTTTTTACTATGTAATTTTCTTTTCTCTTGTTATTGTTCTTGCTACTGATTTAAATAATAAATAAGCTTATTTTTTGTATTAGGTTTAGTTTCAGCTTTCGGGATACTGGTTGATATTACTTTTGCATTAATTTTGTATTGTCTCATTTAGTTCATATTAGTTTTTTCTTTTTGTCTCTGGCGCTGTGGTTTGATTTCTTTTCTATATAGCTATAATTTAAATATTTTCTGTAATTGGGTTTTATACCTGTTGGAAATAAAGAACTTATTATTATTATTATTATTATTATTACTACAAAAACATATTTACATAAATATTCTCATTATTGATCAATTTTCTTGGAGGATTGCTTTCAGGTTTCTCTTGAATACTGCTACCGAAGCGTTCAATTTCAAATTGACAGATAGTGAATTGAATTGTGAAATACCTAAACCAAAGACAGAATTATAATTTTTTGTTCCATGGTTCACGTATGAAAGTCTTAGTTTGTTCTCGTTTCATGGCTTATGTTCATGGCTTATGTTCCAACTACACTTTCTTTTAAATATTTTGAACCTTATACAGAAGTTTTTTTATGTTCAACCAGTCTAGTACTTTCAGTAAGTGTATGATTGGTGTGTATTTGTTTGCCTTTAGTATACTGCGTATGCAACTCTGTTTTCCAAGATTTTCAACTATCATTCGAAATAAAATACAGTAAACTAGAATAGTATTGTGAATGTAGAAGAATCAACGCGTTAATAGTATATTATTCAAAAAGCGTATAATGATGGTAATGGGTAATAGCTATTATGCTCGTGTTGAATACTGTTCTTTATCCACATATATGTTTATTTCGTTTGAAATCTGATTTCCTCTTTCTATTCTGCTGGTAATGTTGTCCTCTATATAACCTTCGGCAACTGTGGTTGATTTTCATCCCCCTAAATGCTTTACTGCTGTAATGTCAACGCCTGTGCTAACAGAAATGGCTGCAGATTGTCTTCGGAACGAATGTCCTGTATACAATTCCGGATTTTTTAATCTTAAAAACATAGCAATGTGCTTCTCATAGAAGATAATTTGTTAATTAGTCTTGATTACTATGGTAAATATTCAATGTACTTTTCAGCATAGAAAAATATGCTACATGTTGACTTGTATTTTTTTCGAATTCAATAAAATACACTAGGATAACATTTTCAGCAATGATGATGTTTTTTGAGCCAGTTGCGAATCCATAAAACTTTTGTACGCCCTATCATATTTACCTTCCAACTCGGTAGGTAGAAGATTTTCTGTAGCGCTAAACGCTAATTTCAAAATATCTGGCGGTGTACAAGACATACCATAATGTGATTATATACTAGACATTTCTCTAATGATACCAGAAATAAGGATTATACACACCAAATGAATGACAATCCAACTGACAGTATTTTTGCTTCAAATTTGACGCAACGATTGAGTAATATTAATATTATTCCATCGAACTGTCATTATTATTCCATTCTATATGGTAATGCATGTCATCACTGGATAAAAGTCGCATATTTAATAGATATATTACTGAACAGTTGTGGATAATAGTATATTATTCAACGAGCACAAAATGATTGATATTTTTCACGAGGGTGAAGTTTGCGCAGGTGAGTGTCGCAATTCACCCGAGTGAAAAATTGTAATTTTGTGCGAGTAGAATACTATACTTTGTCCACGACTTCCTCGAAAAAATTAGAAATAATCTGCATTTTCAACAATAAAAATAGTTATCAAAAGCGCTGACATAACATTTTCTGTGTTCACTGAAAACTGCATACTCACGTAAACGTCAACTATTTCACTTGACATCGATTCCATTCCTTTCTTTCACTCTGATGAAAATGAAATAGATAATTTTGCATTTATTTATATTGATATAAACAGAACAATTATTGAAAATAAACGAAGGCATTGAATTTATAGATAAATCGATGTTTTAAAATCTAACAATAATAATATCATAACAATGTAAATGATGTCCTCCTAAGTGTGACGTCATGTAGTGAATAATGAACCACTATTCACTAGTGAATAATAGGTAGTGTTACACCTTAGGAAGCACATGTATAATGAATGTTTTATAGTACAGTCGTGGACAAAAAGAATTATTCTTGAATTTTCATCCACGTCAATATTTTTTCTGGAAAAAAATTTTGTTTTAGAGGAAAATTTTTCGAATTACATTTTGTATATGTTTTTTAAAGTAAAGCTTACGATCTATATTCATACCTAAATACTTAATTTCTTCAACTATATCCACGATTTAATTTTCCACAATTATTTTGTAATCCTAGTTATATAATATTGGTACATATTATTCTTTCTCAACATTCTTTTAGCTACTGTCTGAATGTTTCAAGATAATGATATCACAGATGTACTTATACCAAAAGTGTCTCACTTTTAGTTGAAGAAGTTCATGTTTTCAATGAGAGATATAGGAAATCATTTAATCCATAGAGTTGTTGTTTTGACTTCATTTAAAATTATGATCTCGAGGAAGAGTGAGACAAAATTTCATGAATATTTTGGCTTACTAACTCAATTAAATTCTCATTCAATGCTTCTTCACTCTTCTAGGCACTCGCCGTTTGCTTTTATATGTTCATTGTCTTGAGATATTGATTCCCGAAATATTGCGAAAATTTACACAGAGAATTTCTTATATATAGCCTCACATTTTGATAAATTATTATAACAGAATCGAAAAATTTTTCTGAAAATTTAAAAAGTATCAACAAAATATTATAGCCCGAATAAAAAGATGCCAATTTCACAGAATATCGATGAGAAAATTCGAAAATTGAAAATATATAAACTGATGCTTCCGAAGATCAATATTCCACTGAAAACAAATATCATAGATGCAAATTTGTAACCATTTTTCATAAATATGTTTTGAATATTCGTATATTTTTAATATTAGTTATTTCAGGTTCATCAACAATGTTGGCTAGTTGGACATAAATGAACTATAACTATTATCAGGAACATTTAAGAGCTATCAAGTTTATCGACCAGTTGTTGTAGTCAAATCCTGAACAGTGTTGACGAAGGAGAAAATGTATTTACAATGCATATTTTCATCCTCTGTGAATATTTATCATAAACATTAATATATATATAAAATCAATGCATAAATAGTCTATGTTTCAAATTTTTGCCACTACAATATTAATGATAAGGATAAAGAATTGTTATTTAAAAAATGAGTCGAATAATTTTTGTTATTCTGGTTCTTATCGTATTGCATACTTATGTAACTAACGTTTGCTGTGCATTTTTACCCATTGACGTATTTCATTATTAATCTGATTTATGTATCGTGATGAAGTACAATCTGATCGGTTTATTTTTACTAAGCTGCTTAATTTCAATCAATTGTTCGATAAATTGCAGGGAAGATGCATGTGATACTCTGGAATGTGATGGTATAAAATACGACGAGTGTAAAAATCCGAATCAAGTAGTCCAAAGAGGGGGATGGTGTGGATGTTGTTATATCTGCTACACATATCTTGGTTGGTAAAATAATGTAACGACAAAATTATGAATCTGTATAGGTATACTGATAACAGCAAACTTATTGTTTTGAAAAATCGATATTTTGTTACATCGTAAATATCTTATATACTTGAACGAGCAATTCTTTCATATATATATATATATATATATATATATATATATATATATATATATATATATATATATATATATATATATAATCTTCTGATAATTATTAGCAATAACAGGCTTGTTGAATCTAAAAAAACTCGATTTTATTAAAAAGTTGACGTTTATTATCAGAAGATTAGAAATAGTTCACAGGCAACAACAATTCGAATATATATATATATATATATATATATATATATATATATATATATATATATATATATATATATATATATATATATATATATATATATTAGGACTCTTTTTCGACTTATCGAAAGCTTTTGATCTTATTGATCACAAATTGCTACTATTTTTTCTTGAAGCGTGTGGAATTAGAGATAGACAGTTTCATTTAATTTCCAGCTACCTCACAAATCGTAAAAAGAGAGTTGTGTTGTTGAGAGGTGGTGTTTCATACGTATCTGAGGACCGAGTGATTATGAAGGGGGTACCACAGGGTAGTATCCTGGGCCACTTTAGTTTCTCGTCTCCAAAAATTCGCTTCCTGATAATTGCTCATATAATGACTGTAATGCTATCATATTTGCCGACGACACGAATTTTCTCATAAACTCAACGAATATCAGTGCTGCTCTGATTTCTGCAGTGTCAGTTATCAATAGAGTGGAGAAATTGGTGCTATAATAATAAACTGAAAATCAATCTACAAAAAACTGAAAGTATCTTTCCGATCATTCAGATCAAAGTTTGCTTTCCCGAAGTTTGTTGGTGATGCCGAGTGAGATACCGGTGAGAAATTCGGTGAGTTTCCTCGGTATTGCCTTGGATAAGAATTTGAGATGGGACATTCATATTGATCAGCTTAGAAAGAAGCTGAATTCTGCCTCCTTTACCCTTTTCATGTTGATAGATCTAGTTCAGTTGAATGTCCTAAGAATTCTATATGCTGCTAATTACCAATCTATTCTTTCTTATGGTATCATTTTCTGGGGAGGCTCCATCCATTCTGATAGTCTCTACATTTGCCAAAAATGGACAGTTAGATCTATGCTGCGTCTCGACTACAGAAAATCTTGTCGTGGTCTATTTGGGAAGCACAATTTATTCACTTTCTATATATATATATATATATATATATATATATATATGAAAAATACTAATATTTTTCCATAAAAATCAAGATTATTTTGCAAAATTTAAAAATATCAATAATACAAGGCAAAATGTTCCGTACTTTTTTCCTATTCATTCTACCACACTACATGAAAGAGGCACAGAGTACATGGCACTCAAGTTGTTTAATGTATTACCTGAACATCTACAGGTTATTTTTAATCATATGACTTTTAAGAGAAGCATTCACATGTTAATTATGTAATGTGAACCTTACTCGGTCGAGGAGTTCAGGGTTTATTGTTATAAACAAGCTTTCTGTATTTGTTTTTTGTGACAATAATCTATGAAATTGATACACTTACTCTATTCTATTCTATTATTTATATTGAGTAACCAGGGTTGAAAAGAAATCGTTGATGATACATTAATAAATAAAAACACTAAATGCACATGACTGAGATTGAATTCTCGCACATCACTTGGTGAAACATCATAAAGAATAAAGTATAAACTTTAAAATAAAAACACTTGGCTTATGTTTCACAATATAAAAAATCTTTAGATACTGTACTTAGCAGTAATAAAAAGTCGACATGTTTCGAGCTATGAACTCATTATCAAGACTGACAACAGGAGAGTATTGCATCGTAATTTATAAAACAGACAAAAGCAAAGGTGATACCTGAAAATCAATTTGTTCAATTTAAATTCGTCTTTAATTAAGAATTTGAATTTTGAAAAAACTATATGCAAGGAAGTCATAAATAAATATAAATGCAGAAATAACAATAATTTAGAATTAAAAACTATAAAACAGTTGAAATCAAAAATTCAGGATAATAATTTGGTTATATGCAAAGCGGACAAAGGAAATACTGTAACTATCATAGATAAAAATACCTACATTGAAAAATCTGAAATCCTATTTAATACAGATAAATTCTCAAAACTTAAAATAGATCCCACTAAAAAATTCCAAAACGAAATAAAATCATTCATCAAGAATAGTAAAATCTTATTTTCAGATATTAACACTTTTTTCTTAACTTCCATGAACCCACGTACCCCGGTTTTATATACTTTACCAAAAATACATAAAATTGATTGCCCGATGCGTCCAATAGTATCTTATATTAACGCTCCTGCGTATAAATTATGTCAGTATTTGAATAAGAAATTACCCACCTTAATTCAATTCAATCCGGCGTATAGCATTAAAAATTCTATTCAGTTAGTTAATCATCTTAAGAATATCAAAATTCCTTCAAATGCTAAATTAATTTCATTTGACGTTATCAACTTATTTCCTTCTACGCCAACTCAAGAAGTTAAAAATATTGTTAAGCGATATCTAGAGATGAACCCAAATTTAACAACTCAAGCAGTCAACGAAACAATGTCTGCCTTAAACTTATGTTTGAAACAGAGTTATTTCAAATTTAATAATATAATATACAAACAAGAAGACGGATTGCCCATGGGCTCACCGTTATCGCCTTTGTTGAGTGAAATTTTCATGAATAACTTAGAAGAAAAAAATTTTCAATACTGATAATAATTTAATTACTAACGTTTTATTATGGAGACGTTATGTAGATGATATTTTTTGTATTTGGACCGGTACAGATAGGCAGTTAGATAATTTCCTTAAATATATAAATACTTTCTACAACTCGATTCAATTTACAAAAGAAGTAGAAAACGAAAACGGTACCTTGAATTTCTTAGACGTTCAGATTGCTAGGAATTTGAATTCTCTTACTTTCAACATTTATAGAAAACCAACCTTCACAGATACTTTAATTCACAGCGACAGTAACCAACACATTAAAAAAAAACTCAGTGCTTTTCATTCGTTCAACATAGGTTGTTCACGATTCCATTATCGGAAACAAATTTTCAAACTGAAGTTAATACAATTAAATTATTAGCCATCAATAACGGTTACAATGAAAGTCTTATCGACAAGCTCATTGGGAAAAAACGAATAAAGTATCTGTTGCATTCAATATACCCCACGCAAACTATTAAAGAAGAACAAAAATACTTCCCAATAAATTATGTGCCTAATTTGAGTAGCAAAATTTGTAACAGACTATCGAAAAATAACGTTAAAACAATTTGTACAAATAAAAGAAACTTGAAGTCACTCTTGGTCAATAATAAAGAAAAATCTAACATCGGAGAAAACAGTGGTATTTACAAAATATTTTGCGACGAATGTCCTGCTTTCTATATTGGACAGACAGGAAGGAATATAAATATTCGTGTTGAAGAACATAAAAAGTCAATTTTACAAAACAAAAATACCACTGGCTTCTCTGAACATTGTATAAAATTCAATCACTTCCTGGATTTCAACAAAACCAAATTGTTACATTCAGGTAAAAAGGGTAAACGTCTTGACCTTCTCGAAATTATCGAAATAAGTTCCGCCCATAATAGTCAATTACCCCTTGTAAACGAACAAATTGATTTTCAGGTATCACCTTTGCTTTTGTCTGTTTTATAAATTACGATGCAATACTCTCCTGTTGTCAGTCTTGATAATGAGTTCATAGCTCGAAACATGTCGACTTTTTATTACTGCTAAGTACAGTATCTAAATGCACATGATTTGTGAAATGTTTAACTAGTATTAGTAATGGTTATTTTCTGTTTCAGATGAAAATGAACAATGCCCTCCGTTTCGGTTAGGAGGTCCACCTCCTACATCCGGATGTAGAAAAGGTTTGATTTGCAAAAATGGAAAATGTGTGAAAAGACTACGATGATTGTAGTATTCATGAGATATTGAAATAAATCTATCGATTAACAAAATATATTGTTTTTTTTTCTCATCGAACGAAAATGAACACACAAATACCCACCAATCACCATGACACAAACATTATATATATATATATATATATATATATATATATATATATATATATATATATATATATATATATATATATATATATATATATATATAAATATAAATATATATATATATATATATATATATATATATATATATATATATATATATATATAAATATATATATATATATATATATATATATATATATATATACATATTCGGACAAAATTCAATCACCTTAAAATCAAGAATGTCACTCCGCCTAAAGAAGCGAGCCTTCGATCAGCTGATAATACCAGTCATGACCTACGGCTGTGAAACCTGGGCACTAAAGCAAGATCTCATAAGGAAACTCCAGGTTGCACAAAGGTCTATGTAGCGGTGTATGCTCGGCATAACAAAGAGGGACCGTAAGACAATAGAGTGGATTAGAGGAAAGAACCAGGTAATAGACGTCATCCACAGAATAAAATCCCTCAAATGGCAATGGGCAGGGCACCTAGCGAGAAGGACCGACAATAGATGGACCATAAGGACAACACAGTGGTAGATACCCAAGAGGCGTCAGAAGGCCAAAGAGGCGCCCCAATATAAGATGGGATTATGATATCAGGAAAGAAGCAGGAACAAACTGGTATCAAGCTGCTCAACAACGTAATACATGGGCAGGAATGAAGGAAGGATATGCGAGGACGCTGCACCGTACTTAACGGTAGACCATATCTGCATATGATGATGATGGTGATATACATATATATATATATATATATATATATATATATATATATATATATATATATATATATATATATATATATATATATATATATATATATATATATATACGTATAAATACATAGGGGACAGTAGGCCAAAGTGGAATAGCTAATAAATAAAATTTCGTGTATCCCAGATATTTATTGTTGCCTCTCGACAAGACGAGACGAAAGAAGGCTCTCTCTCGTCTCGTCTCGTTAGACGAGAGAAAATGTGACTCTCGTCTCGACGAGAGTCCGTTTCTCTCGCTCGAGAGAACCTCTGTCTCGTCTCGTCTCGACCCTCTAAAAAAAAATATTAAATTCCTATGTATTTTATTAGGGCTTGCTCCCTTCAAATCTTTTTTATGGGTACGACACTGAAATTAACTTCTCTCCAGAGGAATGTATATAATTTTCTATCTTTCCAACTATACGATAAAATTTAGTTTTATTCCGATTTATCCTTGTACGTCACGACAATATTTAAAAAACCTGGCAAACTATAACATCTAAAGCAAGTAAACATACATAATTATAATAATTAATTGGAGGTAATAAATAACTCATATTATCTAATGCCTGGACAGTAGAGGGAGGAAAAATAAATTTTATAATAAAAACGAAAAATGTGTATTGAGGTAAACGGAAACTTTTCTTTCCTAACGGAGGAGGGAGAAAAAGTGCCATTTTTCTTCCTTGTATGCGGGTGAAAAATGTAACTTTTAACGTTAAACAGTTAATAGTAAAAAAAATATTGTTTTTAATAATGACAAGAATTTATTGTATTCTAGTATATTGTAACATAGTTACAAAAGTAAATGAAATTATTAAAAGTAAGTACCTAAATAATATAATAAAACAATGAAATGGGGAAAAAAATACCTATTTGTGTATTAATTGTATCATTTAAGAATATATACTTATATATAATTCTTTCAGTGACGTCAGGACTAGTCCTTTTTCTAACCTAATGTAAACACCATGCTAATAATGAATGACGGAGAATGTGAGGTCACTATCAACGATCACTGAAAGAAGTATACTTTTTTAGATATTATTTTTTATTAAAAAAATATTATGTTTTATTTTTTTTGAAAATTACTTTTATATGTATACCTTTTATTAGTCGATTTAATCAATGCATTATAAAAAAATTCAGCATAAATATAAATATTTAAAATTCCTGCATTTTTATAGGTGTGTAAATAAAGCCCTTTTTCTTCATTTAACTTCGAAACGTTTTTTTTTTAAAGAATTCTCCTTGTACATTAGGTTCACGTTAAACTGAACATACATCATAAATAAGAAAAAGCGCCCCTTTCCTCCCCCCTTCCAACCAGGCTTGAGTTTAACAGGCAAAGTTAGTAAAATAGTAATAAATTTTGTAAAAAAAGAAACGAGGGAACTTTTCATTCTTTATTTTTTGGCCAGTTGGCATTTTAATAATATAGGATTTTCATAATATGAGATGGCATTTCCATAATGCAAGTCGGGAAATGGTATCTTCTCCTCCCTTAAAAATAGTTTTGCGACGACCCTGACTGCTAGACTAACTTTTATGAAATAACATTTGAAATTCGGACATAAAAAGGTACCAATATACATTTGTGTATTCGTTATATAAAAATTTAGATAATATTAGTAGTTCCGCATAATTTTGTCTCGTATAAACATGATGGAACGAACCATTGTTTTTATGTAAATTCCTAGAAAAACCCAATCGGGGTAAACTTAACCTTAAACTCATAAATCAGGATTGTCACCTATTGTCCGAGATCTAGATAAGCAATACAATAATTTTTAAAGAAAAGAGTATGGAATTAGGGTTATTATCGTTTTTCTTTAAAACTTTTAGTTATGATTTGTGTCATATAGCGTGCGATTGGTTATTTGTAAAAATTTAAACATGAAAAGAACAGGTCAGACTTTTTTAAAATTTGGAGAACATTTAAGTGATCAAAGCGATAGTGATATTGAAATGGACGAGAGTGACAAGGATAAAAACTATACGCCTGTGGAAGAAGTAGAAAGTGACATCGACATATGTACGAAAATGATCAACCGAGTGATCAAAACTCAACCTCAAAATATAAATCAAAAGGGGAGAAGAAATCAAAACGTTCAAAAATCGTTAAATCAAATGAGAGCAAACAAAGTAATATAGTATGCAGTGACTTACTAAATAAACCAAATTCAAAATTTTTTTTTCTGGTATTTTTGGACCTCGGAGTATATAAAGTTCGATCGGTGTTATTAAACTGCCAAACCAAACACACTAGAGTGTTTTTGGAGCTCCAATAATAACAGAAAAGCGAAAACAGTGCGCGCTCCGAGTGCTCCGAGCGTCAACCAGAACTCACCCTTAAACTATTCGGGTCCTCAAAGATGCAAATGTGTAATTTTTTAAGCTGAGGTATATATCTCAAAAACTATTTAACCAAAACAAGTTATGTAGACCTTTATGTCTTGAAATTTACGTAAAATCCAAATGTATAATAATATACGGTATGTTTTTTTTATTTACTCAAAAATGCAATGTTTAATTATTTTTCTGTTTTACCAGTCAGCAGAAAAAAGCTATAAGTTTTACAGCCGTATTCACCATCTGCCGCTAACTTTTTAATAGATTCTGTTGAGAGCGTAAAGCGGCTACACACCTAGCTGTCTACTTGACAAGTATGCTGACACAAGCTTTTTCTACAATTATACATGAATGTGTGTATGGTAAAATATAGCAGAAGTCTTTGCGAGTTTTACCATACACGCCTTCATTTATAATATTGTACAAAAAGCTTGAAAAAGCATACTTGTCAAGTAGACAGCTATATGTGTAGTCGCCTTTACGCATTTAGCGGCCTGATAAAAAGTTAGCTGATGGTGAATACGGCTGTTAGTTTGCCAATCGAAGATAGCAATAGTGCAAACTTAGTCACACCCTGTATATATTATTACTATATACTACTAATAACTACCCGCTATTAATTTAAAATGGATAACGTAAAAACTAAGTACAATTTACACTGCTTATTTTCAAAGGATATTACGAGAGATATACCTATCTAAATATTAATCACGATTTTTGCATACTTTGATAAAAACTATAGGAAACATGACATAAATAACGGCTTTACTGTTTAATTTGTAAAATTGTAAAAAATGTTTGCTCGAGAGATCGAGAGAAACGAGAAATTCTCGACGAGAGAGGGGCTTTCTCTCGTCTCGTCTCGAAATTTTTTTCGAGAGAAAATATCTCTCGCGTCTCGTCGAGACGAGACGAGAGACGAGAATCTCTCGTCTCGGCGGCATCACTACCAGATATTTTGATTTTAGTTAAAGATATCATAGTATACTATTACTAGTGCATGTGGACACATACTGAATAAATCCTAAAAAAATAAACCATCTATTAGGAATTATTCAGCATATTTTGAGAATGAGGCTTTATTTCAGTTTAGCCCAGTATAAGGAGCTAAGTGATATCATAAACGGGACAGAATGACTGTTACAAATTGGGCAATGTGAAACTAAACTCCTATTGTATAAATCTAAAGTTTATTCTCTACATTCAACACAGCTAATAACAAAAAACAAAGTAATTAGCAAATTAAGTCGCCAAAATATTTCGTGGAGCACATAAAACCCCTTAGGATTAGATGTATTCCACTTCATTCGAAAGTTTTTCCATAATTTTTTAAATTATTGAACAATTTTCCTTGTTCACTTAATGTAATATATAACATTGCCAATGGTCAACCAGTTAATTTTTCATGATTTGATTATAAATATCTATATGAATATGACAGCAATATTTTTCTGCCTTGAAAACAATTCAGCCTACAAATTCGGCTTATTACGATATTATTGATCATTTAATATTCTTTTCAGAACATTCCTGAATTTTTCAATAAATTTGGTAAAATATCATGAAATGTTAGCTCATCAACAAAATAATTTTCAAACATAATTCTGTTATTGTGAAAGAAAGAAAAATTGATCAAGACTAAGTGTGGTTCAGATTCAGGAGATCTCCGAATTTGAAAGAAGCATTTCACGCTGAAAGAAACATTTAAAAAGCATTTTATGAAATAACAACTACGGGCTTTATAGTAGATCGAAAAGGTAAAGTAGTGGAAGATAATCACTTAAATGAAGTGAGTCAATTGAAAACATAGCTACTATAGCCTCGGAAATCGAAGGTTTGTAAGAAATAGGTAATGGAATTATATAGGAAGCGATTGAATGTGATAATAAGGATAAAGGGTATAAATTATGAAAGATAGTTATCTTAATAACGACGATGATGATGATAATTCATCATAAGTCATCAAAATAAGTAATCAAGAAGCAAAATAGGCTGTAAATGTGTTCATTGACTATTTCAATTAACAGCCTGAAACTGGTAATATGGATCTGCTTGTACTTAGAATAATGAAAGAATTTTGAAGGACTAGAAAACTTAATGATTATTTAAAATAATTTTTCATACGTATATTGAAGTTTGCATGTACAACATATGACATATCTGTGTATTCATGTATATGGTGTGCAATTTACATATGGGAATATATTAAAGAAATTAATTAATAACATTATTAGATGGTTTTGTTCCTTCGAGTTTGTACATGCTTCTTCAAGTTAATTTTCATAAAATAAGAATGGGGTGTTCCAGTTATCTGTGTTTTCAATTATCTGGCAGAGTCTAGGTAGTAGATGACCCGGATACTCAAGGGTCTACATTAAATAAAAGATTTCTTTGACAATATCGGCTAGTTAAATCAACAACTAACCTCAACTAATTCCATGAACATTTTACAGCCATCAAATTTGTGTTTTATTTAAACCAAGGAAAATAAAAAAATTTTGTATTCAAGTCCTAAACAGAGTTGTCGGAGTATAGAAGTTCTGATATACAACGCATGTTTAATAGTTATTTTCGCGAATAAAATCACAGTGAATATTATAATATAGAAAATTATTGTTTAAATTATAATAAATGTTATCAAATTTTCTGACAACGGTAATAATAATAATAAGGTGTTATTTGAAGTATGAGTCGAATTATGTTTGTTCTCTTAGCTATTCCAAGTCTTATCACATAGCTTTCTTATCTAGCTTTCATTTTATATGCATTTGTTCTTTTTGAAGTGTTTCATTACTAACTTGAGTTGTGTACCGAAATGGCGTACAAAGTAGCCGGTTTGTTTTTACTAAGCTGCATCGTTTCTATCAATTGTTTTGTATGCTTAAAAGATTGGTGTAATAATGTGAAATGTGATGGTATAAAATACGACGATTGTAAAAATCCGAATCAAGTAGTCCAAAGAGGGGGATGGTGTTACTGTTGTTATATCTGCTACACAAATCTTGGTAAAGCAAAAATATCAAAAAATTATGAATCTGTATTTTCATAGTAAAAAAAAATTATTTTCATAAAGAATCGACATGCAGCTGCAATAGCTGCTGATGCGATAAACATTTTGGCAATTCAGCAAGATCAAAAATGAGACTGATTATTAGGTTGAAATCTTCTAATTCATCAGACATGATGGTGTTGTTTGAAATTTTATTTTCATAAAGAATCGATATTTTTCAATCTACAATATCGTTTTCATGCTGTGGCAATGAACCCTTTGGCACTTGAGCAAGATCCAAAATAAGACTGATTACAATCCTTTTAAGGACACTTTAACAATAAGCATTATTTAACCAAATTAAATACAAAAATTAAGAAATAAAAAAATTCAGGCACTTACTGGATAGTTGAATGAACAATTATTTGGTTTCAAAAAAATTTTATCGCAGTTTTTCAATTAGTTATACAATAGTTAATTAATAATTTTTTGCTGCTTGAACAAGAACATAGCAAATGTGATAACTGTTGAACTGAGAATCTGAAATTTCTTTTCTTTCTTGGAGCTAGTTTTGAAATGCTTCTGAATAGATTACCTTTAAAAAAATTTGAAAAATTCATTTTTCATTGTTTTATTGATGATATACGTAGTTGCAAAATAAAAAATATTAATCAATAATAAAATTTTTTTTTCAATTCCCCTATGAACAACGAATTTGTTTATGAAAGGTTCATAAACAATAGGACACGAGAATTCGAAAAAAACTATTTTTATGCAGCTTCCGATTATAAAGACTTTTCTTTAAAATTAATAAAAATAAATTTTTTTTTATTTTGCAACTACGTAAATTGTTAATAAAAAATTCAGACCTATAGTTAAACAGTTATAACACTTACAATTTTCATGTTCAAACCCAAAAAAATTTATAATTAACATTGCATAACTAATTGAAGAATCGTGATAAAAAATTTTTGCCACAGAATTATTGTTCGTTCATCTATCCAGTAAGCGCCTCAGTTTTTTAGTATGTACACAAATTTTTGTATTGAATATGGTTAAATAATGTTTATTGTTAAAGTGTCCAAAGTGGGCTGGACTTGCGCAAGCAGGAATACTCGTTTTCGGTCGTATTTTTACCCCTCTGAAAAAATGATAAATATTGATCCAACAATTTCGGGAGTTGAGACTTTATTATAGGAAATTTCCTCCTCTTTTTGAATATTTTCTTAGAAATCAAAAATCTCAATTAGTTTCTGAGTTATTTGCAGAAAACCAAACCCCTCTTTTTATCTTTCAGTAGATTGTTTCTAACTTTTACAATTTTCATGAGCGGAACAGTATTATTTAAAAAAAATATTTACATTCTATTCCAAATCGAGTGACATCTTGTTCATATTTTTTCGAGACTGCTGAAAAAAGTTGAACAAAAAAGGACTTGTTGACTAGACTATTATTTTGAATTCTTTCAATTCTTTGAATAATGGTGTTCGAAATATTATTTCAGGATTCATGACAAACCTCGAAATTTTCAAAGGAATTGGTGAAAATTGAAGATAATTTTATATTTTTTGGATGAAATTTCTTTTCATTCAAGGAGAATTACTGGCAATTGAGGTTTAACACCTTCATTATAATTAATGATTTTAATTCGATATTATGAAAACACAATATATTAATGAAACATTACCTTACTTATTTTTCTTCTAAAAATATTTAGTTATTCCAAGTCTTATTACATGGGTTCCTTATTTAAATTTTTTTCCATGCATTTGTTCTTTCTGAAGCGTTTCCTCACTAACCTGAGTTGTGTGTCGTCATGACATACAAACTAGCCGGTTTGTTTTTAGTAAGCTGCTTCTTTTCAATCAATTGTTTGACTTGTGAAAAGGATGCATGTCACCTTGTGAAATGTGTTGGTGTAAAAGACGACGACTGCAAAAATTCGAATCAAGAGGTGAGAAGAGGCGGATGGTGTAACTGTTGTTCTATCTGCTTCATATATCTTGGTAAAAAAAAATTATAAGAAAATTATGAACCTGTATTTTTATAATGACAGAAAATTCCTTTTCATAAAAAATCGACATTCTTTAGCTGCAATAGCTCTTTCATGATGTGGCGATGAACTCTTTGACACTTCAGCAAGATCAAAAATTAGACTGATTATTAGGTTGAAATCTTCTACTTCTTTGAATGATGGTGTTGTTTGAAATTTTATTCAAAAATTCAAAGGAATTGGTCAAAATTGAACATAATTTAAAAACACAATACGCTAATGAAACATTCATCATCATCACTGGCACGACAACCCGGGTTGGGTCTTTGCCTCCTCTAGTATTTTTCTCCACTGCTCTCATTCTCTGGCGCCTTTTCTCCAGTTTGGCACCTTAGTTACTCGTGCATCTTGGTCTATTCCATCGTTTCATCTGATTTTGGGTCTTCCTTGTTTTCTCGACCCTTCTGGTTTGCTTGTGTATATTCTTTTAATGGTCGTTTTTTCGTGTCCAGCCCATTGTACTCTACTCACTTCAATTTTTGTTATGATGTCGTTGTCTGTATAATATTCGTATAGTTCTGCGTTGTCCTTCTCCATTGGTTGTCTACATTTATGGTTTCGTATATTCTTGGTAATATTTTTCTTTCGAAGATGGCAATTAGTTTCTCATCGTTCTTTGTTATCACCCACGCCTTCCAACCGTATTTCAGCACTGGTATAATGAGTGTTTTGTATAGAGTTATCTTGGATGTTCGGATGAAACATTACCTTACTTATTTTTCTTCTGATAAATATTTTGTAAATATATATATATAAAATATATATATATATAAAATTATCATATTCATCATTTATGTTGTCTCAAATACTTTGATCCTTAAAGAAAATTATATCTGATGTTGTCCATCTGAGAGATCTCATGAAGACATCGTTGGTCGCACTTTAGTATATAAGCCAATTTTTACAAAATAAGAATGGGGTGTTTTAGTTATCTGTCTTTTCAATTATCTGGCAGAGTTTATGTAGTTGCTGACCTGGATAATCAAGGTTCTTCATTCACTAAATATTTTCTCCGACAACTGCAACTATTTCCATGAACATTTTACAGCCGTCAAATTTGTGTTTTATGTAAACCAAGGACTATTGAGTATTTGAGCCCTAAACAGAGTTGTGGGAGTAAAAGTTTTACATTAGGCGCACATTTGATAATTATTCTCACGTATAAAATCACTGTGAATATTCATTGAAATCAATCCATATACAAATTAATGTTTAAATTATAAGAAATTGTCTCTATAATGTTTAAAAACTGCAATTATAATGATAAGGATTATCTGAGTACGTGTTATTTGAAGTATGTGAGGAATTATATTTGTGTTCTTAGTTCTTCCAAGTCTTATCACATAGCTTTCTTATCTAGCTTTCGTTTTATATGCATTTGTTCTGTCTAAATTGTTTAATTAATAACCTGAGTTGTGTACCGGAATGGCGTACAAACTAGCCAGTTTGTTTTTACTAAGCTGCTTCTTTTCAATCAATTATTCGATAGTTTGCGAAAAGGATGCATGTCATACTGTGAAATGTGGTGGTATAAAAGACGGCGAGTGTAAGAATCCGAATCAAGAAGTGAGAAAAGGAGGATATTGTAACTGTTGTGATATCTGCTACACATACCTTGGTAAAAAAAATTATAAAAAAATTATAAACCTGTATTTTCATAGTAACAGAAAAGTTATTTTCATAAATAATCGACATTTTTTAGCTGCTATAGCTGTTCCTTGCTGAGGCGATGAACTATTTGGCATTTCAGCAAGATCAAAAATGAGATTGATTATTAGGTTGAAATCTTCTAATTCTTTGAATGATGGTGGTGTTCGAAATTTTATCCAAAAATTCAAAGGAATTGGTGAAAATTAAAGATAATTTCATATTTTTTGGATGAGCTTTCATTTAATTCAAGGAGAATTACTGGAAATTGAGGTTTTACACCTTCATTGAAATAAATTGTATTAATTCGATACTATAAAAACACAATATACCAAAGAAAAATTACCTTACTTATTTTTCTTCTAATGAATATTTCATAAATACTTATATATAAAATTATCAAATTCATAAAAATTTTCATTTATGTTAACTTTAATTTGTTGATATTTCAAGAGAATTTTATCTGATGTTATTCATCTGGGTGATCTCGGGAAGACATAGTTGGTCACACCTTAGGATATAAGGAAACTAAATGCACAAGAGCTGTAGATATTCGATTAGCATTTCTACATTTCCTCTGTTTCAGATGAAAATGAACAATGCCCACCGCATTTTCCTGGAAGTCCACCACCTACATCAGGATGTAAAGAAGGTTTGATTTGCAAAAATGGTAAATGCGTGAAAATATGTTGATTATAACATTATGTCGAAAAACTAATATTGAAATATATTTACCAATTGAAAAATATTTTGTTCCATATTCCATATGTATACCATCATCCCTATTTAAAAGCAAATCATGTAGTTCACAGTTTACGTTATAAAGATTACACAAGACAAACTTATTAAAATTTAGGTAAAAGATTAAAAGCACACAAATATGCAAAAACATAAACTAGTGGAAGGCGGTGTTGAAAGTGCCGATTGGCTGTTCTTACAACATAAACTGATAAACTATATATAAAATCAATTGATCTGCACCTATATGGCGTAAAATTTGATAAGAATAAAAATTCAATTCGTTTCTTTTCAACTGTAGTATTGAGAGATGCTGAAACTTGGTTAACCGCTAACAATCTATCCCTCAACATCAGAAAGACCCAAATACTAACATTTTCAACAAAAATAATGAAAGAACCAGACAAGGTAAAATTATTGGGTTTTACGTTGAACAGTTCATTGATATGGTGAGCACACGTTGGGATCTCTGCAGGAAATTATTATTAATAGCGATAAGGTGGAAACTTACAAGGTTACCCCTAAAGGAGGAATCCTTGGGGCGAAATAGGCTGAAGCTGAGGTTAGTTATGCCGTTCGAAATAAAACATATAAACTGTATTTGAATACTTATTTTCATATAATCAAACAAAATATTTCAATATTCAACTTTTTATGAACATTCAGTGATAGTTCAGAAGTAAAAGTCTTTATTCCTCTGGGGTTGGCTTGGTGTACTTTATAAAATGAGATACATCAGACGAATAAAACTATTATTTAGTTTCTAATTTTACTGAGAATTTCAAAAATATAGGAAGAGAAGGAAGAAATAAAAAACTATAAATATGACTTGATTCAATGTCTTTTAAACAAAATTGATTATGTGGCAATATTTTTAACCAGCTGTCGCATTCTTACTAGAATAATTTATTTCTGTAGTAAAATGAAAAATACAATTAGATTTGATTTATAAAACCTCATGACTATTTAACGGAGTTACAATAAAGTTTTACGTATTTTCGCCAATAAAATTTTTTTAAATTTTTAATGCAACCTTTTCTTCACTAACATTTTTATCATAAATTTGTTCATGCCTTAGAAATTTTTCTTTTCAAAACTTTCGATCAACCTAATTAGGAACTGAGATTGAATTCACGCACATCACTTGAAACATCATAAAGAATAAAGTATAAAATTTAAAATAAAACACACTTAGCTTATGTTTCACAATATAAAAAAAATATTTAGATACTGTATTTAGCAGTAACGAAAAGTCGACATGTTTCGAGTTATGAACTCATTATCAAGACTGACTACAGGAGAGTATTACATCCTAATTTATAAAACAGACAAAAGCAAAGGTGATACCTGAAAATCAATTTGCTCGTTTACAAGGGGTAATTTACTGTTATGGGCGGAACTTATTTCGAGAATTTCAACATGGTCCAGGCGCTTTCCTTTGTTACCTGAATATAACAATTGGGTTTTGTTGAAATCCAGGATATGATTACATTTTATATATATAGGCGGAACTTATTTCGAGAATTTCAAGAAGGTCAAGGCACTTTCCTTTGTTACCTGAATGTAACAATTGGGTTTTGTTGAAATCCAGAAAACGATTAAATTTAATACAATGTTCCGAGAAGCCAGTGGTATTTTTATTTTGTAAAATTGACTTTTGATGTTCTTCAACACGAATGTTCATATTCCTTCCTGTTTGTTCAAAATAGAAAGCAGGACATTCGTTGCAAAATATTTTGTGAACACCACTGTTTTCTCCGATGTTAGATTTTTCTTTGTTATTGACCAAGAATTACTTGAAGTTTCTTTTATTTGTTCAAATTGTTTTAACGTTATTTTTCAGACTATCAATTTCCAAAATAAAAATACCACTGGCATCTCCGAACATTGTATAAAATTCAATCATTTCCTGGATTTCAACAAAACCCAATTGTTACATTCAGGTAACAAAGGAAAGCGCCTTGACCTTCTTGAAATTCTCGAAATAAGTTCTGCCCATAATAGTAAATTACCCCTTGTAAACGAACAAATTAATTTTCAGGTATCACCTTTGCTTTTGTCTGATTTATAAAATAAGATATAATACTCTCCTGTAGTCAGTCTTGATAATGAGTTCATAACTCGAAACATGTCAACTATTCTTTAGCTAAATACAGTATCTAAATATTTTTATATAGTGAAACATAGTCCAAGTGTGTTTTATTTTGAAGTTTATACTTTATTCTTTATGATGTTTCACCAAGTGATGTGCGAGAATTCAATCTCAATATATTTTGAATTGAATTATATCTAATATCTTTCCCAATTGACTTTTTATGTTCTTCAACAGGAATGTTTATATTCTTTCCTGTTTGTCCAATATAGAAAGCAGGACATTCGTCGCAAAATATTTTGTAAACGCCACTGTTTTCTCCGATGTTAGATTTTTCTTTATTATTGACCAAGAATGACTTCATATTCTTATTATCGAAAAATAACGTTAAAACAATTTGTACAAATAAAAGAAACTTGAAGTCTTTCTTGGTCAATAATAAAGAAAAATCTAACATCGGAGAAAACAGTGGTGTTCACAAAATATTTTGCAACGAATGTCCTACTTTTTATATTGGACAAACAGGAAGGAATATAAACATTCGTGTTGAAGAACATAATAACTCAATTTTTTATAAAATAAGATGTAATACTCTCCTATAGTCAGTTTTGATAATGAGTTCCTAACTCGAAACATGTCGACTATTCGTTACTGCTGAATACAATATCTATATATTGTAAGCCAAGTGTGTTTTATTTTAAAGTTTATACTTTAACCTTATTAGAATTCAGGTTAGTTAAACCACATAAAGAGTTTTACACCGAACTTAAAAAGTTATTTTTTTCCCAAAGGAGTTGTGAAACTCAATGCTCATATGCTGTTTTCCTCCAGTTCCAATGGAAGGAAACCTTCAATTTGAGTGATTACCTCTGAAACTAAACAATAGGCAAATAAAAATTCATAATTCAGAGCAAAGCTCTGATCATGTAGAAAAATTTCAGATATGGTAACTTCACTTATTAAATTAGATTACTACCTGATGATGCTACAGTTTACTAAATAACGTCATTTATTATTATTATTTATTACCATGTTTATTAACCTTCATCAAGAATAGGTAAACCTTTTGAAGTCAAATCTACATATCTCATTTGTCTAACATTTCAAAAACGTAATTTTTTCAGAACACCAAAATGACATAAAGTAGTTTATAAGAGACAGAAAGATACTGTTTCTATTTAAAATGATATTTCAAAAAAAAAATAACAACCTATCTTCATGTTATTAATGATCTGACTCTTCAGTAGCATCACCAATTACCATATAGGAAAAATTTCTGGATAGCTATTACTGCTGTATTTTTGGTAGATGGTCATAATTACTGGAAAGTAACATGAAATCGAATCAAGTAGCAGTACGTTTCAATATATTTGACGGTTAGTAACAGAGTATGAAGTTGAAGGAGCAAGACCTTATAATTTTTGATGTGCGAATTGATCTACAAGAGTAGTCATAAAAATACCCAACGTAGTGAATAACAGGCAGAAACAGTTTTTTTTTCAGCCTTAACCACTTTTACCAACGAGCTCCGCAAAATAACCATGGTCTGCAGACGTTGACTCTCTGTGTATTCAAATAATAATGAATTTCTGATAACATTTCATTGTTCCAATTTGGGAGACCCACTTCGCTTAGCCCTTTTTGAAATATGTTGCTCTTGTCTATATAGATCCCTGTAATAATTCTTCCCCGCCCCATCTATACATATTATTTATTTAATTCTTAACTCTGCCCGATGATGGTCTAGTGACCGAAATTTGAATAGCAGTTTTAAATTTTCTAATTATTTTTGTGATATTGAATTACATATAGGTATATATATATATATATATACATATATATATATATATATATATATATATATATATATATATATATATATATATATATATATATATATATATATATATATATATATATATATATATATATACATATATATATATATATATATATATATGAATGTATATATATAAACATAATACAAACATGAGTTCCACTTTGAGAATACCAAAATACTACATAGGGAAACCAACAGGAGAAAATGAGAAATCCTGGAAATGATATATATATATATATATATTTATATATATGGATATATATATATATATATATATATATATATATATATATATATATATATATATATATATATATATATATATATATATTTATATATATATATATATATAAAAAAGAATGATCACACTATAAATTAAAGAACAGATATTAAAAATTTAAGCAAAATATGACACAACATTTTATAAAAAATATAAAAAAAGAGAAACGAAGTAAATAAAAAACATGAAAAAAGTTCTAATTATGAATCTTCCTCTGTTTTCTTAAAAATTGGGTCCCCATATATTGCTTCTTCGTTTATATTTCTTGAAACGTCCAGGCCACGGGCCAATCAAACGGATCTCAGCGAGTTTAATATCATTTGCACGCCATACGCGTATATAAAGTACAGTGGAAAGGTGGGTGAAAATGTGAAAACAATCGTAAATGTGAATTCATTCGAAGTTTGGGTATAAGATTAATTTAATTGTTTAATTGTTTTTGAAGATAATTCAACTAGGTAAAAATTTTCCTGTGATATTTGTAAAATTTTATTAAATTCTTTCAGTGTTTTTTAAGAAAAAAAAATTCTTATTTATCTACTAAATGTAACTTATAACTGTAACTTTGCTGACAACAATTGTTGTCCTTGAAAAAGATTTTGTGAAGCCGAAACGTTTTAATAAAGGAATAAATGATAAAATAGCAAACACAAATGAATCTCCATTTTAGCTATGTCACATTCCCAAGAAAAATTCTGAATTTATCCCATATATATATATATATATATATATATATATATATATATATATATATATATATATATATATATATATATATATATATATATATATATATATATATATATATATAAACCTCAAAATTCGTTGCCCTGTAGATATAAAATTGATTTATTTTTCACTTGTATATTATATGTTCATTTCACCTTGGATACGGTTGCTATAAACACACTCATTATGCCCTAGGCTATTACGCCCGCATTTGCGGGCATAATGGATCAAAAACGCTTATTGTACTAGGAGAAACGAAGCAAATTTCATTTATTAAATACTTCATAATCCTTGTCGTATACAACTCTGGATTTCTCCGGCAATTAATTATTCGCAGCTTTGGCTGCATTTTCTATGATATTCTTGGGTAAATTCATTTTCATTTCCATTTTTTCTATAAAACTACACAAAGAAAGCAGCAATGACATTCACTGAATATGATGACAAATATAATCACAAACGTCAAAATATCAACCGATGGCATGCCTACTATGAGAAGAAAAATGAATAGGAGCAATGAAACGATTTTAAAATCGCTTTTTCATAATAATATAATCATTTTTTCGTGAAAAATAAAATCTTGTATGCACCGCGTGCGTTATGTAGATCCTTACGCCCATCGGGCAACATTCATCCCTCTGGCCAGAGGCCCTCGGGCCGAATGTTTCCCTCCGGGCGTAAGGATCTACATAACGCACTTGGTACATAAATAACTATTAAAATCCAGCCTCGCACCTCACTTTTGACTTTCGAAGCAGTATAATAGTCTAATGATCTCTAGGATAATACGACAAACCAGAATATTAAATAAGTAGAATAGTCTGAAAATTACTCAAGTTCTAGTAATTCATAAGAAATATATACATTAAGAAATAATAGAAATATGTATTTTATTATTTCACAAGCAAGAGAATAGAAAATTTCAAGAAATCCTCTTATTCGTTATTGTTCTGTTTTAGTTTTTTTTTAATATTAGGTGTAGTGAATTGTGCAATTGTGTACGTAAAACCCAACTTTGCCCAAGGGCTCCAACTTTGCCCACTGTAGGCGTTATAAAAACATGGAAAATTTTAAATTTGGCAACGTTGTGAAACAACACCGCCTGGCCGTTATACCGAGCGAGGTTCTTGTTTCCCGTTATTATCGTCCAAAACGCCTTGGTAGGTGGGTTGCTATGAATAAACAGGTAAGGAAATTTTGTATGAATTTTAGTATTTTTAGGGTGAAAAGCTAAGCATCAGTGCTCAATGTCTATTAAGTTTATGATAATGAAATTAAGATTGCGAGAAGGCTGATATGTGATTCTCACAATGCAGGAATCGTTTTTAGGTTACACTACCCAAGGTATTGTATTAGTAAACAAAAGTATATGGGCAATGTTGCCAGACATTTTAGGTCTAAAAAAAATTTTATATTCCTTATATAATTTGCATGATTTACCTAATGCAAATCATGACTTTATGGTATAGTAATAGATCCTGGGACATATATAGTGGTGCAATTTCCTACAAAAAACTCTATAAGGCACTTTATAGGAACAATATTGGAAGTCTCTCAGATTGATGACAATTTTACTGTGAAATTCCTTAGGAAGGCTGGAAAAGGTTTCAAATTTCCAGATATTAATGGCATTTCAGACGTGACATTTCTTGATATTGTAGAAGGCCTAGGAATCCCCTACTGAAAGCAGGAGGCTACTATTTTTTTAACGAAAACCATATAAATTATTTTGATTTTTGTTGATGTTCCTTTTTTAACTTTGAGCATTTGTATTATTTTAAAGACTGAAATATGATATCTCATTGTATCTATATGATTATATTAACTACCTGATATATTACTAAGAAAGAATCCTTATTTTTTCATAGAATAATATTTAGTTTGAAGAAGTTAAGTTTTTGTTGCCATTTTGACGACAAAATGGAAAATTTTGATATATTTACCTCTGTTGAATAAAAACACTGTCTAACATGTTGTTTTTTTAATTTAATTTCAACGTCTGCTTCATGCCAAACCATTTTATGAACTTAATTGGTGGGCAAAGTTTGATTAACGTTTGCCAAATTGTCTCCAAAAGGGAATCCTCACAGCCGGGTAAAGTTATAACATTGGCAGGTAACTTTGCCCACCCCTAATTAATTATTTTTCCTAGCAGATGGAAAATGCTATAAATAAAGTAATGCTTAACAATCATTTCCTTCATTTAGGTTGTTCTCCATATTCATCTAGAATGTGTTTTAGCATTTCATTAAAAAAGATATATTGAAAAATTCTGTTTTGGTGGGCAAAGTTGGCAGGTTTTACGGTAATTATTTTCAAATGTTTTTCTATAGTTGAAATAAAATTCTTCTATTAGTCAGTGATATCCTAGAGACAAGCATTTCATGAAGAAGATATAAGGTTTCGACCTTATAATACTGTAATTCCTGATATCCCTGTATTTCCGAACATAAAAAGTGATGCAATAGGATTCCATTCGTAGATTATCTAGCCTCTAGCGGAACAACAAGGAATCTAGATATTTTCATTGATTCTCATTTTAATGAGAGAAAATTTCGAAATAATATTACATTATTCATCACCGCATAAGTACAGAAATTCAACAGGCTAATATTCTCCAGAAAGTTGTCATTTTGTTCAAGAATTTCAAGTCTCTTTACAAAATATTATAAAGTACTAATTTCATGAAAAAGTTCAGAGTTAATAAGTAACAAAATTTGAATTATTTAGCACTTTGCCAAACATAATTAGAAAGCCGAAGAATAATATGTCAAATTTCTAATATATTGTCGGTTAGAGTCCGTCTACAAAATTTTCATTTATTCAATTTTTCCAGATACCTATATTTGGAAAATTGAGAATTTTTTTATATTAAATTCGCTAACTTTGTACGAAGTTCTTGCATTGATTAAATTCCTGTCTGACTGGTAATTGGGTATGCAAATATCTTCATACTATCGGATTCTGAATACGTGGATACTGAAAATAGTAATTGGATTTTTCACTTTAGTTCAGTAAAGTTATAGAAAAAGTGTTCGATTAGTAATTTGTTGTGCCTAATGAAATTTATACACGTATATATAGGAAGATATAGAAATATATATATATATATATATATATATATATATATATATATATATATATATATATATATATATATATATATATATATATAAATATATATATATATATAATCTCTTGATAATTATTAGCAATAACAGGCTGGTTGAATCTTAAAAAACTCGATTTTATTAAAAAGTTGACGTTTCACTACGACATTTGTAGTTTATCAAAACTTTTGAAAAAATTGAAATCTCCTTGACATTTATTGATTTGAAAAAATTTGAATAGACTAAGACTGCTTTGTCTCGCTAAAATTTTTTTCCGAATGTGGTTGTTCTTTGTTATTTATTACGTGCTATTCAGTCTAATATCAACATTCAAAATTGTTATCATTAGATGGCATAGGGGAAAGTGGTACTCATTCGGCTATTGGGAACATTCGGCTACCCCCTATGAACTCTAACTGCATTGGAATTAGGCGCCAGTTTTGTTATATGCTGTCAGAAGTAGTGAGATTTATCCCGGCAAATTGTATTGATTGCTTCTAAATAGTTATTTTGTTTTTTGGTGAACAGAGTTTGTTTTATTGCATTTAAGGTAAGTTATTGGGCTCTTGTAATATATTTTAAAGCATCCATTGTTTTTTTGCTAGGGATGTAAGTTAGTTTGCAAGGAATCGTGTATTATTTATGTCGTTGCTTGAAGATATAACATAACCCTAAACTTCTTGCATTCATAAATTTTACCATCAAAACTATTGTGATGTCATATTGGGAACATTCGGCTAGTCCGTGTAGTTAAGATTCGGCTGATAGCCGAATGTTCCCCGTATGAAGTTTTTGAATTATTTTTTTAATGAATATTTTAGAACGTTATTTTCTGATACTTAATCCATTATAGATGCCTAGAAAATCCCTGAAAAAGACCAATCGCAGTGATATTAGTGAGTTGCGTATGAAAGACGCAATCAAGGCCGTACTAACAAAGCGGTTAAGTGAATATAAAGCTGCTCAGGAATATTGCTTAAAACGTCAAACAATACAGTCTCGAATTAAAACTCTTTTGAAGAAAAAAATTAAAGAAGATCTTTGGCGCGAAATGGACGATTCGGGAAACGAGAGCGAAAACCAGATTACATTTTCAAGTAAATATACATCTCAGCAAGTATTTACAGCAATTCAAGAGGAACAACTTGTAGCCTAAATAAAATTTCTTCGCAGGAAGAAGAATTTAAATATTTTTTCATTTCCTGATGTTGATGACATTTCAATAATTGATAGAGAAAATATTGCAGCTCTCTTACCGTTTGTAACCCCTCCCTTAAGAACCGCAAGGACATCGGGTGTTTATAAATTCAATGTGAACTTCTCCAATCTGAATATAAGATAAACTGACTTTATGTTACTACTACTAGAGTATATTTTCAATGACTTAAGTTTATATTTCGTTTTGTAATCTGCTCAACCTTATGTCATTATAGATAATAAAGAATTTGAGATTCTGTGTACGTTTTTTGAATAGAAAAACATTATAGGAAAACAAAGCAACTAAAATTAAATAATATTATTTAAATCAAGAATTGGCCGAATCGTCCCCACTCGGTAGACGAATGTACCCCACTAGTGGTTATGATTCGGCTATTTGACGGGAAAACCAAAATCGCAAAAAAATCGATTCTGGAATCAAATATTTCTTGTACCACATGCCCAAAAAGATCATAATACCGTTCTACTTCTGTATACTAAATCAGTTGTTGCCAACATTTAACACTATTCTATATTTTCACTCTTAAAGTCAAATATGCCGAATGAGTACCACTTTCCCCTATAAACGTTCTATACCGATAATTCTGCTCTACTTTTTTAATATTTTCTTGCAACTAATTTCTTTGTTGTTAGATAAATAGTACCCTATTATTTTTATTTTTGAACATTACGTAGGTAAAGGTTTCTGTGGTTTCCCTTGCCATCTAATGATAACAATTTTGAATGTTGATATTAGACTGAATAGCACGTAATAAATAACAAAGAACAACCACATTCGGAAAAAATTTTTAGCGAGACAAAGCAGTCTTAGTCTATTCAAATTTTTTCAAATCAATAAATGTCAAGGAGATTTCAATTTTTTCAAAAGTTTTGATAAACTACAAATGTCGTAGTGAAACGTCAACTTTTTAATAAAATCGAGTTTTTTAAGATTCAACCAGCCTGTTATTGCTAATAATTATCAAGAGATTAAAAATAGATCACAGGCAACAACAATTCGAATAAATAATTATATAGGGGAAGGGTGGGCAAAGTGGCCACGCTAAGGAAAAATATTTTTTTTCGAAAATAAAATATTGAAAATAGCAAATGAAAGTTAGACGTTAGTTAGTTTGGTTATTTAGCTATAAGCAAAAAAAATATTTTGGCTTAATTATATTTTCTTAATGAGATAACATAACTAACCCCCGAACCCTACCAAATGGCCACTTTGCCCGAAGGGGTAGGGCAAAATGGCCACTGAGTAGCCACTTTGCCCGATATAAAAAACTATAATGTTATATGCCATTTTAATAATTATTTATCTACAGATGTCACAAATAAACTCATTATCTTCTTCCTCGCACCCAGTACAAGCTTCGTGTGCCCAAAGTTGACAACTTGAGCACTTGATCCATCCTTCTCTTTCCCTTGACTTAGAAAAATACTCCCCACAAAACAAGCATTCAGTGTCACTGTGGTCACTGTCATCGGAATCCTCAAACAAAACGCGTTTAGTTGATTTCGATTTGATTTTCCCTGCAACTTCTCTCTTTTTTGCTTCTTCCTTCTTTTTATGCTTCTTTTCGTTTTTTAATTCTAGTTTGATTTTCTTTCGTCTTTCTTTTTCTTCTTTTTCTTCCTTCGCTGCTTCAAGTTCATTCTTGTATGGGATTGATGTCAAAATGGCTGAGGTTCCTTTTTTCCGGATACTTTTTCTTTTGGTAATGTTTGTCTCAGGGATTGGTAGAATATCTTTACTGCAAATGAGGATGAACTACTAGGCAAGGCGTGTTTGTTTCTCGCAGATGAAGTACTTGGAGTGGAGAGCAGGTTTACAGCAGATGATATACTGGGCTTAATGAGTGTGCTTTCAGCTGACGAGGTGACCTGTCTTGATGAATTTCCGTGGATGAGAACAAATGCACTGTTGGGATCTCCGAAACCTACAGTGATTTTTGCCTTATTGTTGCCATAAAATGATACTACAGGAATCGAACTGTTGGGTTGAGGATCTGCAGATCTGCCGTCAGTCTTATCAGAATTTGTTTTATCTTGGTCTGAATCCTGTGACTCACAATTAACATCAGCTGGTGGGACTTCAGCTAAGGAGTCCTCTTGGTCCGAATTCTGTGACTCACGATTAACATCAGCTGGTGGGACTTCGGCCAAGGGATTGGAGATAGTATCTGTGGTCGCTGCTGGAGCGAATTCGTCTTCAGAAAACACATTTCTGTTGATTGGAACTATACCACATCTCCGAAATCCTTAGCAATTGTCGGAGTAGCTGCATTCAAAAAAGCTTCCCCAAGAAGGCGGGACACTTGATATTGTGTTACAACCCTACCAGGATTATTTCGCGAGAATCTCTCCACTGCTTGAACATAATAAGTGTTCAATGGCCCCATAAAAGATACATCCAGTGGCTGCAACTTATGACTGCAATGTGGTGGAAGGGAAACTAAAGTGGTGTGAGTGTTTCTAGCCTTTATAATGAAATCAAGGTTTTTTGTGTGTGTAGCGTGTCCATCCAGTATTAGCAATACTGGGTCTTCTTTTGATGGTTTGGCATACTTCAGGAAATGTTCAAACCATTGAATAAATATCTCACTCTGCATCCACCCTGAGGGGTGGCAACAAAATGTCGTCCCAGGTGGAGCACCACCTTTAAGTTCTTCTTTCATCCGCTGTCTCGGAAATATGACGAAATGAGGGATAAAATTTCCTCCCGCTGACATACAAACTACAAATGTAGAAAGAGTTCCTCTTTCGGCAGATGTAAGGGAGCCAACTTGCCGTCTACCTCTTAGTGCAAAAACTTTTGAGGATTTTGACTGGACAGACAAAAGTCCAGTTTCATCACATTGTAAACCCTATGTGGAGGATACAAGTAGTTTTTCTGGGCGTCTTCTAAAATGTCGAAGAATTTTGAGACATTTGTCTTGTTGAAGGCTTGGGCTCTTGCTGCGGACGTCGCTTCTGGTTTTCTTAAAACAATTTCGCTATGTCTCTTTCTAAAGCCGGCAACCCAATCGTTTCCAGCTAATTTCTTTGTATGATTGAACGTGTTAGGAATATTGTTCTTTACTGCAAATTGATAAGCCAGGCTACGTAGGTCTGCTACTGTAATTCCAAAAAAACGAATCTCCATTTCCAAAAGGTAATTTACAAGCTCCTGTTCTTGTTTTTCAGTGAAAACAGCACGATAACGACCTACGCATTTTTTGTTAGAAGTAGCTTGCTGATTTTTCTCTAGAACACGTCTTTATAGGGTGTTCCTCGGCACGTTTAATTGTTTGGCAGCAGTTAGCCACGCCATATTATCATATTTTACTGCATCTATAGCTCGTTGCATAACCTTCGGGTCCCAGGACTACTGCTGGCTCTTCCTTTGGTATTTGGACACCATAACTGAGTCTGAAATCAAAATAAGCGATACCATAAATACCAAAGTAAGCTTTGACTAATTAGGATTAAATAAAACGACGTTTTTCATCGCTAAAATATTTACCATTCCTTATGAGTATGTACAAAATCTATAAATATTTTTATTTATTAATATTCTCCATAAAAAAAACAAAAAATTTTATTTCTGGCAAAGTGGCCACCATCGTGTCCGCTTTGCCCTCTTTGACGCCATTAGATAAAACTGATCCTACAGGACAACCAACTAACCTTACTTAGTACTTCGACCCACACTTTTATAGCCTAAATCGTGTTCTTTTAAGTGATTAAAGTGAATCGTATGTTATTTGGAATTTGTACTGAGTTATTATATTATATAATTTTTACAATGTACTCACCATTACTTTTGATCAAGTGAACTAAACAACACCAAACGTCGGTATGATAATGATGACGAACTATTTAAGTACATGAGGCATTTGCCGCTTCGTGGCGGCACCGTAAGATGAGAAAGTAGTCAGTGGCCACTTTACCCGCGATGGCCACTTTGCCCACACTTCCCCTATAGATATATATATATATATATATATATATATATATATATATATATATATATATATACTATATATATATATATATATATATATATATGTATATATATATATATATATATATATATACTATATATATATATATATATATAGTTATATGAGAGACAGCATGTATCTCCCTTTTAAAATGCTGAATTGTAGTTGTAGACGCTGCGCATAATATATATGAAATGCTTATTCATCCTTTTTAGCTAGAGAGCACAATTAGAATAATAAAAATGTAAGTTTGATTTGAACTCTCAACCTGTAAACATCGTTCTGAATAAAATCGTTATTTTTAAAAATAGTTTCTTCGTGTTGAAAAATATAATTGGCGACGAGGATGGGATTGCTTCATTAATCCTTCGTGAAAAGAAGTGCATTAAGTGAATATTAATTCTTAAGAGCAATCCGAATTTTAAAACACATAAGCTCAGTTGTTATCTCACAGTGACGGCGAAATTAGGCAGTACCGGTCCCGAGTTCAACTGACCATTGAAGAAATCAACAGAGTGCATAGTCAAGGGTAGCGCCGAGGACTCCACTTTGGAATAACGATCAGAACGTAAGTTGCAGTAGTTAATCAACTTCCTGTTTTTCCCATGGTTTTCAGTCCAAAACCTACAGACTCCCTATAACAAATAGTTGTAGCAGGTCATTAGTAAACTAAGAATTTGTTTTAAATTTTAATTATTTTAAATTGACTTTCATCATTGATTCTTTGGCAGACTCGTTGAATAGATTGAATTTAGATTCAAGAAAAAAAAAAACTAAATTGTCCAAAGTTAAAATGGCTGAAGGTAACGGCTTAATGATAGCTCGTGAGTTTGGATCTCTATTGCCAAAATTCTCAGGAACACAAGCCGAGTTGAATTCATTCTTGAATTCGTGCGAAGAATATCTTACGCAATTTTCTAACGAAGACCAGATAGTGAAAACATATTGTTTGGCTGTCATTAAAAGCAAATTAATTGAAAAAGCAAATGCCGAGTTTCGATCATCTAATGTACCAAATTAATTGGATCGGTATAAAAACATTTTTATTGAATAAATTTGGTGATCATGTCAATCTCGATGTACTTAAAAAATCAGCTTCAATTTCTGCGCAAGAAACCCAATGAAGACGTCCTAGATTTCATTGAGTTAGTTAAAAATTATAAAAATCCGAATTAATTATCGAATTGACGCAGAACCTACTTTAGACCAAGCTCTGAAATTATTACATAAACAACTAGTTTCAGACTTAGCAAAAAAACGTCCTTATAAGTAATGTCTCAATAGATCTACAAACTGCTCTATTGACTACACCGCATATTACATTTGACTTAACGGTACAGACTATAGAGAATATATGTCTCAAAAATCACAACTAGATTTGATGAGAACATGGAAACAACCAGTGATTGCACCTACGAAAACGTTTCCTTCTCAACCTATTCATTTACAACAAAGAACAGTACTACCGCAAAGACAATATCCGACGAATAGTCAGCGTTTTCGGAAGAAATAACAAGAAAATACCTAAAACAAAACGTGTTTCGACCAAATAATAATTATGTGGCGTATAATAGACCGACTCCTATGTCGACTATTTCTGTAAACCCAACAGCTCAAAAACGTCAAAATGACAGTTAGTTCGCAAATACCGCGTAATCAATATCAAAATCAACGATATAATCATTTTCGAAAATATGGGACAAACACCGAATAATTTCATATCCGAAGAACTTACAAATCTCGACGCGGAAAATAGCGAAGAAAATATACATGAAAATCATGAATTGGACAACAGTCCTCCAGACGAAAATTTTGATGTCAATGAAGAAGATTGTAAAAAATTTTCAGATAATGATCTCGGAAATTCAATTGACATAAATTCTATTAAATGACAAAATCGAAAAAAATTGCTTGCCTTACATCGCAATTGAATATCCGAAATGCAAATTACTTTTTAGATAGCGGATGTACTGTCTGCTTAATAGATCCTAAGGTTGCTTATAACAGCATACCTCATCTCATTTATCCAGAAGACACTGATTAATTTCACCTCACGGACACGATAAGAGTCATGAAAAAGTTTTATTTCCCGTGGAGTCCTTTGGTTTGAAAAAAGAATTTCCTTTCGTAATTACAAATTCCATACTCAGTATGATGGTATTGTAGGCTTTGAATTTTTAAGAAAAAATAATTTTACTATTGACTTACAGAATAATTTATTAATAGGTGAAAATTGTAGAATACCCATATATTTTCAAAAAAGTGATTCCTAGAAAAATTATCTTACCCTATAGATTTATCACATTCACCTATGAAAATTCAGAATCAATTAATTAAAATTTTCAATAATACTGAAAACGCCCTGCAATTAGCGGGACAATCCTTGAATTTCACTTCAAAAATCAAGCATCATATCAGAACTAAAGATGAATTCCTGTTCATGCAAAAATATATAGATACCCCGAAAAACACCGTGCGAAATTCAGAAACAAATCGCGGAATTATTAGAAAAAGGCATTATCAGACCCAATCCCAAGAAAATAGAAGCCATTGACAGATTTCCCTTACCTAGATCATTTAAAGAAATTAAATCTTATTTAGGTATGCTAAGCTACTATCGTAAATTTATCCCGAAATTTGCTAAAGTCACTAAACCAATGACTAAGTACTTGAAGAAAGACTCGAAAATCGACCTGACAGACAAAGAAGCATTCCTGACCTCAAAAAACCTACTAATAATCATCCAATTCTAAACTATCCTGACTTTTCAAAAACATTCAATTTAACGACTGACGCCTCAAATTATGCTTTAGGAGCGATTTTATCGCAAGGCAATGTTCCTAATGATTTACCGATAGCATACGCCAGTAGAACGTTAACTGATCAAGAAATTAAATACTCGACGATCGAGAGAAAGAATTATTATCGATTGTTTGGGCTACTAAGCATTTTCGACCGTATTTGTACGGAACGAAATTTATTATGTATACAGACCATTAAACCATTAATTTGGCTAAATTCGTTAAAAGAGCCAAACTCGCGTCTGATGCGATGGAAATTTAAACCAGAAGAGTTCAATTATGAAATTAAATATAAAAAGAATCCTCGGAATCAACACATTATCATAAAAATAAAATTAAACAAAGAAAACACTAATTGGTTTTCGTATTTTCAGATGACCACTGTACGTATTCTCTTTCTAATAACGCTCGCCGAAATAATTTCAGATACATAGTCAAAATATGTCGACACTATCAATTTCTTAATAAAGAAAACTATTCAATTAAGAGACTCCCAAAATGTGGCTTTGAGAATGAATTCAATAACTCTCTATTCACACGAGATATCTATTCTATTAGGTAAATTAAATAGGAAGTGCTATTCATTTATTACACGAGAATATTCTGCCGCTATCAACGTTTAACGAAGTTCTGAAAATAAAACTGCTGCCTGTTACGCATTTCAGCGATTATTATGCAGCATGCACCGTTAGAGTATTTATCAAAGATTTTAACATTCTTTTCAGTATCACTATTCCTATTTTTCAAAAAATTGAATATGACCTGTACAAAGTATACAACTTACCTTTCCAAAATACCAGTGTACCCCACTTCAATCCTATGGATTAACACTCAACAAGAAAATTATATGGAGTACCGAGGTAGTCCAACAAGTAGAAAACTTCTACATGGAAAACAAGATTACATGACCAAACCACCAGAATGCCTTGCACATGTACTAGCTACACTTAAGGATCAATGTAGCCATATACCAATCTACCCTCAAAAGGACCTATTTCAAATCGAAGATTGAAGTATCTAATGGTTTCAAGAAGATATACCCATAAGAGGTTCTTCATAAATACGCCCAAGTCGACCTCATCCCGTTGGAAACGAATTGGGACTCATACTACCGACATATCAATGATTAAAGAAGAAGAAGAAGTCCCAAAATTAGAGGACATTTACCAGTGGGCTCCACATCCCACAACTCTTAGCATAGTTACCATTTTTGTTTTTTTTATTGTCATTGTAATTGTATTTTTCTTTTTATATAAACTTTATACTAAGATCGTCACCTCATTAAGAGGAATAACGAACTTTCTCAAAGAGGGGAAGAGTTATATGAGAGACAGCCTGTATCTCCCTTTTAAAATGCTGAATTGTAGTTGTAGACGCTGCGCATAATATATATGAAATGCTTATTCATCCTTTTTTAGCTAGAGAGCACAATTAGAATAATAAAAATGTAAGTTTGATTTGAACTCTCAACCTGTAAACATCGTTCTGAATAAAATCGTTATTTTTAAAAAATAGTTTCTTCGTGTTGAAAAATAAATTATATATATATATATATATTATAATATATATATATATATATATATATATATATATATATATATATAAGCCACATTCGTGGCTTTTTCAATACTTTCGAATATATACTAGGCGGTGCTCAAGATGTAATGAACTATTTTTCTTGGCCACTCCAAGAACCAATTCTCTTGTACAATCGCCTATATAACATGTGTTCATTATTCAATGAGGTTTCTGATAGTTGCGATATGAACTTTGATACGTTTTCAGCCATAAGTCGAGTTTTTTTGGAGTATCTGGATAGATAGACATAAGTTATATTGAGTTCTTATCGATTCTCAAGTTATAATTGTATTAATATATTAAAGTAATTTTTTTTTTCTTTCTTTTTTCTCTCTGTCATTTCATTTTTTTTTAAAGTTAATTTTAGTTATTGTAATACTAATATTTTTGAAGCCGCTTCTGTTAATTTTTATTTAGTTATTTAAGAATTTTTCCTGTAACTGGGTTTTCTTTTTACCTGTAGGAAATAAAGGCCTCATTATTATTATTATTATTATTATTATTATTATTATTATTATTATTATTATTATTATTATATACAATATATAACTGAGACACCACCTGGTGATACATCATAAAGAGTAAAGTTTGAACTTCAAAATAAGATACACGTGGCTTGAGTTTCACTATAAATATTATGTACCTATATATATATATATATATATATATATATATATATATATATATATATATATATATATATATATATATATATATATATATATATATATCTTTTTGATAATTATTAGCAATAATAGTCTTGTTGAATCTCAAAAAACTCGATTTTATTAAAAAGTTGACGTATCGCCACAACATTCGTGGCTTTTTCAATACTTTCGAAAAAGCCACGAATGTCGTGGCGAAACGTCAACTTTTTAATAAAATCGAGTTTTTTGAGATTCAACAAGCCTATTATTGCTAATAATTATCAAAAAGTTATACATATATAGGTACATAATATTCATAGTGAAACTCAAGCCAAGTGTATCTTAATTTGAAGTTCAAACTTTACTCTTTATGATGTATCACCAGGTGGTGTCTCAGTTATATATTTGTATAACATATATATATATATATATATATATATATATATATATATATATATATATATATATATATATATATATATATATATATATATATATATATATATATATATTACAGGGTAGCGGGAAAGTCTGGCAACAAGCTATTTTTTCGATTTTATTCTTCACCTTTCCGAGTAGGGCGACGTCACAATTTAGTGTAACGCCGCCATCTTGAATTTTTTTAATTAACAACTCATGTCGAGTGATATATCGTAGAAAAGCTAATCTCTTACTCGTCTCAAAAATATTGAATGATTACAGCATTACTGAAAAAGTACAAGAAACAAGTGTCAAAAACATAAAATATGTAATTTTTGAACACATATTGTATTACAAGAAAAACTTACTAGAATAATAACGAATATGTGAATGTACATATCGATAAAAAAATACGTTCATTTTTTGTTAAAAGGTTTTGTTCCTTTAAGATTGTACATAATTCTTCAAGTAAATTTCTATAAAATAAGAATGAGGTATTTCAGTTAACTTCGTTTTCGATTATCTGCCTGAGTCTCGGTAGTTGCTGACTCGGATAATCAAGGTTCAACATTCAATAAAAGATTTCTCCGACAATCGCGGCTAGTTAAATAAATAACTAACTTCATATATGTCTATGAACATTTTACAGATATTAAATTTGTGTTTTATTTAAACCAACGGCAATTTTTTGTATTCAAGTCCTAAACAGAGTTGTCGGGGTAGAAGTTTTAACATACAACGCATATTTTATATAATTATTTCCACGGATAAAATCACCGTGAATATCATAATATATATTAATGTTTGAATTATATTAAATGTTCTCAAATTTTGCAACAACTGCAATAATAATGATAAGGAGTATATGAGTACGTGTTATTTGAAGTATGAGTCGAATTATGTTTGTGTTCTTAGTTATTGCAATTCTTATTACATAGCTTTGTTATCTGGCTTTCGTTTCATATACCTACATTTGTACTTTCTGAAGTGTTTCATTATTAACCTGAGTTGTGTATTGAAATGGCGTACAAACTAGCCAGTTTGTTTTTACTAAGCTGCTTCTTTTCAATCAATTATTCGATAGTTTGCGAAAAGAATGCATGTCATACTGTGAAATGTGGTGGTATAAGAGACGGCGAGTGTGAAAATCCTAATCAAGAAGTGAGAAAAGGAGGATATTGTAACTGTTGTGATATCTGCTACACATATCTTGGTAATAAAAATTATAAAAAAATTAAGAACCTGTATTTTCATAGTAACAGAAAAGATTTTCATAAAGAATCGACTTTTTTTAGCTGCAATAGCTGTTTCATACTGTAGCGATGAACTCATGGCACTTGAGCAAGATCAAAAATGAGATTTGATTATTAGGTTGAAACCTTTCAATTCTTTGAATAATGGTGTATTGTTTGAAATTTCATCCGAAAATTCAAAGGAATTGCTGAAAATTTAAGATTATTTCATATTTTTTGGATTAGTTTTCATTTCATTTAAAGAGAATTACTGAAAATTGAGGTTATACACCTTCATTAAAATTAATGGTATCAATTCGATAATATAAAAACAAAATATACTAAAGAAACATTACTTTACCTATTTTTCTTCTAATAAATATTTTATAAATATATATAAAATCATCAAATTCAGAAAAATTATCATTTATGTTGCTTTAAATTCCTTGATCTTCAAAGAAAATTATTGAAGTCATTGTTGGTCACACTTTAGTGTAAATGTCAATTTTCACAAAATGAGAATGGGGTGTTTTAGTTATCTGTCTTTTCAATAATCTGGCAGAGTCTCGTTAGTTGCTGACCTGGATAATTAAGGTTCTACATACAATAAAAGTTTTCTCCGACAATCTCAGCTAGTTAAAAAACAACTAAGTTCAACTATTTCCATAAACATTTTACAGCCATCAAATTTGCATTTATGTAAACCAAGGACTATTAGGAATATTAAAATAATAGCTAATAATAACAATTTACACATTTATTAAATGAAATATCGCATGACGCACGTTTCGGTGAAACTCCACCTTCTTCAGATGCTAAATGCAAACTAAATATATTTCACCGTTAGATCGAATACAAGAGATAAATAGATGACAAATTGTGTAGAAAGGTTAAGTAGAGGGATGGTTACAAATAATTATTAGAATAGAAAAAATCAATTCTGAACTGCTAGTCAGGTAGTTCGGTAATTTTAAAAATATTGAGAATGGGGCTTGAAGTATGATCGATTTGGCTATTCAGTAGGAGAACGAAATCCTTGTATTTATTTATCTGTAATGATTTTAAAAAATTAAGTTTAATTCCCTTAATTTCAGCTTCTAATATTAGAATTATATTTTAATTTATAGCAGTACTGAAGGCTTGATTATGGCAAACCCTCTGAGCCTTTTGTTGGCTGAGTTATTCATGGATAATTTAGAACAGTGATTTATAGTCATCCTGTTAGTCGACAATTCGTTTATTGGTTTAGATATGTGGATAATATTATTTGTTGTTTCACTGTTACTCTTAGGCAACTTGACTGATTTGAAACATTCATTAACACTTTACACCCTAATAAAAATTCACTTTAGAGATAGGAGAAGATAACTCAATTAAATATTTGGATTTGAAAATAACAAAAGTAGATAACAAACATAATTTTTCAACTTTTCGCAAACCATCACAAACTGAGAGCGTCATACATAGTACTTCCCTACATCCATTCCAACACAAAATGGCAGGTTTCAATAGTATGGTACATCGTGTAGTAAATATTCCACTTTCAAACGCCAATTTTAACATCGAGAAAAATATAATTAAACACAAATTGCCGTAAATAATAATTATGATCCCAATATTATAGACAATATGATAGATAAAAAATTGTTCAAAAATGCGATAAGCCAGGTGTACCCCCTTAATAAAAATAATATCAAATACAACAGCCTCACTTTCATCGGAAATTCAAGTAGAAAACTTAAATCTCTCTTATACAAGTACAACATTAACATTGCTTATCGTACCGGTAATAATTTAGGAAATCATATAAAAAAATAATAAATCCAAAGTTAATAAAGATAATAAGTCAGGAGTTTATAAAATTTATTATGGTGATTGTGATAAGTTTTACATTGGTAGAACTTTCAGAAGTTTCTAAACTAGAATTTCAAAACACAAACGTAGCTTTGTTAATCAAAGGTCGGATTCACATTATACAAACCATTTAATCCAAGAAAATCATACATTAATTTTGATTTTTAAATAATAAATGCTTAAGGTAAGGGAATCAAACTTAATTTTTTAGAATCATTACAGATAAATAAATACAAGCATTCCGGTCTCCTATTGGATAGCCAAATCGATCATACTTCAAGCCCCCTTCTCAATCTTTTCAAAATTACCGAACTACCTGACTAGCAGTTCAGAATTGGTTTTTCTTATTCTAATATATATTTGTTTTGTAACCATCCTTCTATTTACCGTTTCTACAAAATTTGTCATCTCTTTATTTCTTGTTTTCGATATAACAGAGAAACATAGTTAGTTTGCTTTTAGCCTCTCAAGAAGATGAATTTCTACCGAAACTTGCGTCATACGTTATTTCATTTAATAAAGGTGTAAATTGTTATTATTATCCATTGTTTTAATATGTTTAATAATTTACACCATGTATCGGCCCAATCAATCCAAAAAAAATTACTATTAAGAAATAGAGTTTTTGTATTAGAGTCCTAAACATAGTTGTGGAAGTAGAAGTTCTACATGCAGCGCAGATTTTATAATTATTTTCATTGATAAAATCACTGTAAATATTCATTGAAATCAATCCAATATCTAAATTAATGTTTAAGTTAAAACAAATGTTCTGCAATAATAATAAATGAGATTAAATCCTCGCTTATAGCTCTTGGTGAAACATGATTAAATATTATTAATTCAAATCAAACACTATTTCACAAATATATTTTATCTCGTTTAAATTTAACTTTCGTTTGACACCTAGAAATCCCGAGAACTATCTTCTTCGTTTAACTCAATTTGGTTTCATTTCCCTCGAAAATAGAAGAAAAATCAGTTATGTCCTTTTCCTATATAAACTTCTCAACAATATCTATAATTCCCCTGACCTTCTTTCCTCCGTAACTTTCCATGTTCCGTGCCGTCTTCTCAGAAGTAGTAATATGTTCCATATTCCCTTTCGAAATACTAATAGCGCGATGAATTCGCCCCTCTGCAGGATGATGCGATGCTGTAACTGTTTGAGTAATGTTGATTTGTTCGATCTCACTCAAAATTCAATCAAGCAAAAACTCAAAAAGATGTTCTTGTGCGAATAAGATTTTTTCACCATTTCACTCTTATTGTTTTACTATATTTTAGTTTACTGTAGTTTTTATTGTATCAAGATATTTTTATTTGTTCTTTTAATTTAGTTACTTTTCTTCTTTTTTTTTTATAAAAGTCATTTGTTCACTTTGACACACTTTGTATTTTCAAGTAGTGGGTACTGTGTTGGGTGGTTATCACCTGTTTGTAGTCCTAATTGCCTAAATAAATAAATATATTGAAAATTAATAAAAATTAACAAAAAGTGGTCAACATGTTTCGGGTAGTGAACCCATTCTCAAGACTAATCTCAAGACATTAGTCTTGAAAATGAATTCACTACCCGAAACATGTTGACAACTTTTTGTTAATTTCTATTAATTTTCGATATATATTTGTGAAACAGTAAGCCAAGTGTTTGATTTGAATTAATAATATGCAGTAATAATGATAAGGATTATCTGAGTAGGTACGTGTTATTTGAAGTATGTGAGCAATTATGTTTGTGTTTTTAGTTATTCCCAGTCTTATCACATAGCTTTCTTATCTAAATTTTTTTCCATGCATTTGTTCTTTCTGAAGTAATTCTTTATTAACCTGAGTTCTGTGTTGTCATGGCGTACAAACTAGCCGGTTTGTTTTTACTAAGCTGCTTCGTTTCCATCAATTGTTTTGTATGCGAAAAGGATACATGTAATACTGTGAAATGTGTTGGTATAAAATACGACGATTGTAAAAATCCAAATCAAGATGTGAGAAGAGGAGGATGGTGTAACTGTTGTTTCATCTGCTACACATCTCTTGGTAAAAAAAATATCAAAAAATTATGAACCTGCATATTCATAGTAACAAAAAATAAAGGATATTTTTTAAGCTACACTAGCGTTCGGTGAAAATTGAAGATATTTTTTGAATGAGATTTCTTTTCACTCAAGGAGAATTACTGGAAATTGAGGTTTCACATCTTCACTTCAATTAATGATTTTAATTCGATATAATAAAAACACAATATACCAATGAAACATTAGATACCTTACTTATTTTTCTTCTAAAAAATATTTTATAAATACATGTAAAATTATCAAATTCAGACAAATTATCATTAATGTTCCTTAAATTTTTTCATCTTTAAAGGAATTTATATCTGATGTTATTCACCTGAGAGATCTCGGGAAGACATCGTTGGTCACACTTTAGTATATATGTCAATTTTTACAAAATAAGAATTGGGTGTTTTAGTTATCTGTGTTCTCAATTATCTGGCATAGTCTGGGTAGTTGCTGACCCGGATAATCAAGGCTCTACATTCACTAAGAGTTTTCCCCGACAATTTCGGCTAGTTGAATAAACAACTAACTTAAATTATTTCCATTAACATTTTACAGCCATCAAATATGTGTTTTATGTAAACCAAGGACTATTAATAAATTGAGTGTTTGTATTGGAGTACTAAATAGAGTTGTGGAAGTAGAAGTTCTACATATAGCGCACATTTTATAATTATTTTCATGGATAAAATCAAATTTAAATATTCATTGTAATCAATCCATATATAAATTAATGTTTAAATTATAACAAATGTTCTCAAAATTTTAATAACTGCAATAATAATGATAGAGATCATCTGAGTACCTGTTATTTGAAGTATGTGAGAAATTATGTTTGTGTTCTTAGTTATTCCAAGTCTTATCACATACCTTTCTTATCTAAATTTTTTTCAATAACATTAGTTTTTTCTGGAGCGTTTCCTTACTAACCTGAGTTGTGTGTCGTCATGGTATACAAACTAGCCGGTTTGTTTTTACTAAGCTGCTTCTTTTCAATCAATTGTTTGACTTGCGAAAAGGATGCATGTCACCTTGTGAAATGTGTTGGTGTAAAAGACGACGACTGTAAAAATTCGAATCAAGAAGTGAGAAGAGGAGGATGGTGTAACTGTTGTTTTATCTGCTACATATATCTTGGTAAAAAAAATTATAAAAAAATTATGAACCTGTATTTTCATAGTAACAGAAAAATTATTTTCATGAAGAATCGACATTTTTTAGCTGCTATAGCTGTTTCTTGCTGAGGCGATGAACTCTTCGGCACTTCAGCAAGATCAAAAATTGGACTGATTATTAGGTTGAAATCTTCTAATTCTTTGAATGATGGTGTTTTTCTTTTCATTGAAGGAGAATTACTGAAAATTGAGGTTTTACACCTACATATTTAATTAATGGTATTGATTAGATATTATAAAAACACAATACACTAATGAAACATGAAACGTGCGTCATGCGTTATTTCATTTAATAAATGAGAAAGTAGCAGTTCTACATACGGCGCACATTTTATAATTATTTTCATGGATAAACTCACTGTAAATATTCATTGTAATCAATCCATATATAAATTAATGTTTAAATTGTAACAAATGTTCTCAAATTTTTAACAACTGCAATAATGATGATAAGTATTATCTGAGTACGTGTTATTTGAAGTATTTGAGGAATTATGTTTGTGTTCTTAGTTATTCCAAGTCTTATCACATAGGTTTCTTATCTAAATTTTTTTCCATACATTTGTTCTTTCTGAAGTAATTCTTTATTAACCTGAGTTGTTTACCGAAATGGCGTACAAACTAGCCAGTTTGTTTTTACTAAGCTGCTTCTTTTCAATCAATTATTCGATAGTTTGCGAACAGGATGCGTGTAATACTGTGAAATGTGTTGGTATAAAATACGACGATTGTAAAAATCCGAATCAAGAAGTAAGAAGAGGAGGATGGTGTAACTGTTGTTTCATCTGCTACACAACTCTTGGTAAAAAGAAATATCGAATAATTATGGTCCTGTATATTCATAGTAACAGAAAAATTATTTTCGTAAAGAATCGATATTCTTCAAGCTTCATTATCATTTGGCGAAAATTGAAGATAATTTTATATTTTTCGGATGAGATTTCTCTTTATTCAAGGAGAATTACTGGAAATTGAGGTTTCACATCTTCACTCCAATAAATTATTTTAATTCGATATAATAAAAACATAATATACTAATGAAACATTACCTTTCTTATTTTTCTTATAAAAAATATTTTATAAATGAGTATAAAATTATCCAATTCAGACAAATTTTCATTTATTTTGCTTTAAATTCTTTCAAATCTTCAAGTAAAATTATATCTCATGTTATTCATCTGAGAGATTTCGGGAAAACATCGTTGTAGTATATAAGGAAACTAAGATCTGTGAGAGATATTCGATTAGCATTTTTTCATTTCCTCTGTTTCAGATGAAAATGAAAAATGCCCACTGCTTCTATCTGGAGGTTTACCACCTACATCCGGATGTAAAGAAGGATTGATTTGTAAAAATGGTAAATGCGTGAAATTATGTTGATTATAACATTTTGTCGATAAACTAATTAGATTGAAATATATTTACCAATGAAAAAATTTTTAGTTCGACATTCCATATGTATACCATCATCCCTGTTTGAAAGAATATCATGTAGTTCACAGTTCACCCGTTATAAATATGGTATTGAATCATATATCGGGACAAACTCCTTGAAATTTAGGTAAAAGATTAAAAGCACACAAATATGCAAAAACAAAAACTAGAGGAACGCGGAGTTGAAAGTGCCGATTGGCAGTTCTTACAACATGAAATGATATATTATATATAAAATCAATTTATCTGCATCTACACTTATGACATAAAATTGGATGCAGATTTTGAATAAAGATCAATTGACCTTTATTCTAAAAATTTTCATTGAAATTTTTTGTTTATTTTGAATATAGAATAGGGATAAGGTGGAAACTTACAAATAACCCCTTCTTGGGGCGAAATGTGCTGATGCTGATGTCGATTATGCCACTCAAAATAAAACGTATAAACTGTAAGTATATGAATACTAATATTTTTCTATAGTTGAGATAAAATTCTTCTATTAGTCAGTGATATCCTAGAGGCAAGCACTTCATAAAGGTTTCAATAGGTTTCATATAAGGTTTCAACCTTATAATATTGAAATTCGTAATAACCCTGTATTTTCGAGCATAAAAAGTGATACAATAGGATTCCATTTGTAGATCCTCTTGCCTCTAGTGAAACATCAAGGAATGTAGATTTTTTTATTAATTCTCATTTTAATGAAATAAAATTTGGAAATAATATCTCTGAAGTTATTACATTATTCACTACCGCACAAACACAGAAAGTTAACAGGCTAATATTCTCCAGAAAGTTATCATTTTGTTTAGAATTGAATTTTTTTGAAGTACTAATTTCGTGAAAAAGTTCAGAGTTTATAAGTTACAATATTTGAATTATTTAGCACTTTGCCAAAAATAATTACAAAGTTGAATTATAATATGTCAAATTTTAGATATATTTTCGGTTTGAGTTCGTCTACAAAATCTTCATTCATTCAATTTTTCCAGATACCTACATTTGAAAAATTGAGAATTGTTTTATTATAAATTCGCTTACTTTGTACGAAGTTCTTGCATTGATTAAATTCCTGCCTGACTGGTAATTGGGTATGCAAATATCTTCAAACCCTTGGATTCTAAATACGTGGATACTGAAAATAGTGAATGGATTTTTCTCTTTCGTTCAGTAAAGCTATAGACAAACTGTACGATTAACAATTTATTGTGCCTAAAAAAAATTGTATAAATATATATATAGGTATATATATATATAAATATTTATATATGTTTATATATATATATATATATATATATATATATATATATATATATATATATATATATATATATATATATATATATATATATATATATATATATATATATATACATATATATATATATATATATATATATATATATATATATATATATATATATATATATATATATATATATATATATAGATATATATATATATATATATATATATATATATATATATATATATATATATATATATATATATATATATATATATATATATATATATAAGCTATAAATATTAAATAATAGTAATGAAATTCAACTATTTCTTAACTATCAAATTTGTGTTCTGCGTAAACTACATGCAATTATTGTAGTTAAATGCTATGCAGAGTGGTCGTAGTAGAAGTTCTTCGTACAACGCTTAAGTACTTTTAAATGACCTTTTACTTTTCGTTGATTAAACTGCTACGAATAATATTCAACGAAAATTAATCTATATATGAAATTGATGTGTATAGGTAGTTTACGTTCTCATATTTTCAACTATAGCAATTATAGTGATAAATTTTATGTAAATGACAGCTTCTTGTTGAAGTATAATGCTAAGTATACACCCGATATCATGTACACATCTTCAGCCTTACGCCTGAATTTTGACAGATGCGCAATGTTCGAAAATTCAAAGACGCTTGAAATTTAAAATTCTTAAATAGTGCCTTTTCCTGACTTTAATTGAATTTAAGTAATGAATTCCAACTCCCTAAATAAATGAGGAGAAGCTGTGAAGAATCGAAAGACCTCAAAACCAAGGAAAAATCATGAAATCTTCATAGCAACATGTGCCGGTTGGTGAAAACTGTTAGAATCACCACAGTTCACTTGCCTAATATCAACTCGATCCACATAAAATTTTTTAACCTTTTAACTCAATGTCGAGGAGCTGTGGAGTTGCGCAAATCTTCAAACATGAAGATAACCAAATAAATCTCTAGAAATAAATTGCAGAATTGAAAGAAAACAGTGATTTGTTATTACCAGATATCACTTCCTTAGCATCAACTCAATCAATGTAGGTAGTAGAAATTTTCAAGGATCTAACTCAATTTGGTTTTTCTAACTCCATGCCACACTCAGAAAGCCATACGATGCTTGATTTAGAAAATGTAGATATATATTATGCACATCCTTGTTCACCTCTTTCCTTGCATAACATTAATATTGAACGCAAATATTTTTTTTTTATTTTCCATAACTTTTGGAGTTTTATTCTGCACGGAGAAACACCTTGATAACAAATTTCAGCTCACTTGGTCTGATGATGATTGATGGATACGCCAATACGTACCCACAGGAAAAAAAAAGATATATATATATATATATATATATATATATATATATATATATATATATATATATATATATATATAAAAATATAAATATAAATATATATATATATATATATATATAATATATTATATATCAGACATAAAACAAATCTTGAAAATCGTGACCCAGAAGGTCTTAAACGGATGTAAGAACCACTTACGTACTTCACTGTTAATTTTTTTCCACGGGGCAATAATAAATGCTTCTGAAAGGAATTTTGAACGTTATTTTAACAAATTATGATATAATTCATTGCATCATATGGACTATCATCAAAGAAAAGCAGTCAATTTCTAGAAAGTTCAAAGCTTATGTGGATTTTCTTCGAAAAATTTGTGAAATATTGAATTTATGAAAACATTGAAAATCAATAATTTTAATAATTCTATAGTTAGTCTACGATTGTGAGATACTGAACTGTTTATATATCAATAAGGGAAAGTATTGCGATTACTAAACCCATATAAAACCTTTATTCAGCTTTATATTATGGAAACATTACAGTTATAAGTTTAATAATTTCGCACGCTTTCTCTTATTGCTCAGAAAGAAAAATTGGACTTCAGTCTGAAAGGTAATTGGCTATGCAAATGTCTTCGTACCCTTGGATGCTAAATACGCTGTTTCCGGAAAAGTAAATTGGAAAATTTCCTACCTTGATTGAGTTTTGGATAAGATAAATTGTTTGATTCAAAATTTGTTGTATGCGTAGGATTATGGTCAGATTATATTATATTTCAAACCAGCAATGTATCTTATGCTAAAACAATATTTTCTGTTTTTTTGATGTGTGATTCAAAGTATAATATTCAGGTGTGAATCTTGCGTTGGAATTTTTTTACTATCAATTTCGAATTTATCATCAGTCGAACTAAATAAAATAAACTCATATAGTCCAAGATCCTAGAGCTGCCAGACGATGAAGTAGTGCTTGTATGTACTTTCAGTGTATGTATACCTGCTACCTTGTGCCGACGGCCAATTTCAAGGTACTGAGGTGGAAAAAAACTCAACTCACTTTTCTTATTTTCTCAGTCTTGATTTTTATATATGATACTTAGGGAACTAAGTCTGCCTTCTCAGCAGTCTGGTTTCCGCAGGGGTTATAGTACTACCACTGCCTTATTAAATATTATTGATGATATTGTTAGGGCTATTGATAAGAAAATGGGAGTTCTTTTGGTTGCTTTAGATTTTTCTAAGGCATTCGACCTAATTCATCATGAGCTACTGTGTGCTAAACTCGAATATTTTGGTTCGGATATTACTGCTCTATTTTTTTTCAAATCTTATTTGTGGAAGCGTAGCAAGCGTGTCCGTGTTAACAATAACTTATCTAAATCTAAACCTATTGTATCGGATGTTCCACAGGGATCTATTTTGGGCCTTTTATTGTTTCTATTATATATATTCTCAACTGATTCATTGCTTCGACCCATCCAATGTTCCGACTGCAAACGATTCCATAAATAAGTATCTAACTTCGATATCTCAATTCTCAAGAGCACACAATTTAACCATAAATCCATCAAAGACAACCGCACTTCTGTTTTGTAGCAGGTATAAGAGACCAGATACTCAGAATTTGATACAGCTTGAGTTGGATGGCGTTGAGATCAACTTGTCAGACCAAGCAAAAAATTTAGGACTGATTATAGACCAGAACCTAAGATTTAAAGGTCATATTAGTTCACTTCTTCAGAAGTGGTACAGGAGAATGCGTATGCTTTATGTCAACAAGCACATACTGAATTTTAAAATGCGTAAAAAGCTAACCGAAACTTTGGTTCTTTCAGTTTTGAATTATGGTAGCATTGTTTACTACCCTTGTCTCGACCAGGAATCCCGAAGTCAATTACAACGCATTCAAAATACATGTTGTAGATTTATTTTCGACCGAGGGAAATGTGATCACATTACACCTTGTTTCTCGCAAATTGGATGGTTAAAAATTAATCACGCCTTTGAGTTGAAATTTCTTGTCTTCATATATCGTTTGATCAGGTCTAAAGCTCCTTCTTACTTGTACAAAAAAATCGTTTTTAGAAAATCAGTTCATAATGTCAACACCCGACATAATACTGTGACAATGCCACAGCATTCCTCTGCCATGTTCGAGCGCTGCTTTACTTATAATTTAGTAAAGTACTACAACTCTTTTGTGTTCACTATGTCTATTTCTTCATTGTGTAGATATCGGCATACTCTTAGGGACTTACTCTTGGCCAGGCAATGAAAATGATAATGATGATGATATGTATGTTACTATCTCTGTACATGTTGGAGTTTTATCTCCTGTTGGTTTTCAGTATCTATTTTTCTTGTAGTGTTCTTACGATGTTTATTTTATTTTATAGCTAATTTACGTGTTAACCAGGTAGGTTAAGAGTTAAAGAGTAGCTTTAAACTAATCTTCGCCTGCCTGGGCAAATGCTGTGTAAACACATTTGTGAAATAAAGTCATTTTATTATTATTATTATTATTAACTACTTCAATAGCTTCTGCAAGCAGCCAGAACGATCGTATGGGCCAAACATCTCGCCAAACACAAATAAAGTGTCCCTATGAGTATGACAGTATGAGCAGAGTGTCATGTCAGTAAGTATAGAAGGAAGATCGACGCGAATAGATAATCACTATCGCGCTTAAATGAGCAAATCATGATATTTCGCTCATACTGTCATATAGTACAGTAAAAAGGTATATTTTACTAAAAAAAAATACTTAATGGCTGAAATTTTGAGGGGGTGTTCGGGGACATGTCGTCAGTCTAAAACTGAGTTTTCGTATTCGAGGGGGTGGGGGAAGATACAACCCTCGGTCTATATGGGGGTGAGTTCGTTTTAATACTATATCTCCGTTGCTGTTGCCCGTACAGTCAAGTCCAGGAGGTCATATTTATAGGAAATTGAATTATCTATCCAATGATAATAAAATCGAGGTCATAGGTCAATTAGGGCACCTACAATTGCCAGTCAAAGGTCAAAAGTGAAGGGTAGTTTTTCATTTTTCGCGAATACCGTGAAACCGGTAAGTTTTTTCGCATACTGCTTCGATACCATTTCAAAGTACTCGAAGTTACCTACAAAATGAGCTCTCGAACACCCTTCTACGATGAAGCGTTTTTCATTACTCCAACGATCAAGTTGACCGATCGCGCCAATGTTGACCGCGCTAGCCGCGTATCGTACTCTCATTGCTCGTACATTGCACTCTCTACGTGCACTTAAAAATTATCGTTGAATTTTTTCCTAATTAGAATTAATAATATGGTTGAAGGTGGAATTGTTTTTTTTCAAGAGAAAACGGGAAATCCATCATGGACAAACGACAAGGTCTGCCCTTGCCGAATAGTGTGAGACTCACTAAAACCCTATATAAACCCCAACTTTTGAATGTTCAGTGCTCCGCCATGTATGTGTGTGTATTGCCGTGTACTGTTTGATGATTTGAAGTGTCTTGATCATTAATTTACCTCGAATTTTTCCTGCTTTTTTAGTAAATGCCATTTTTGTGTCTGTACTTCGATAAACTGCACAACCTGAAAGAAAAAATCTTATACAACGAAAAAATACTGACAAATGTACTGGCTGCACTGCTGCCGTCGGCGTTAAATAATCCTATCGTTTATTTTACCGCTCGCAATACTATCCTATGCGCCTCCTCTAGTACGGCGGCGGCGGTAAAAAATCCAATCGGTGAAAAACGCTAAGTGTGTTCTAGCCCTAACAGTTATTGGTAATAAAATCGCGAAATAATTCAAACACTTCCTACATAAATTTTATTGAAACCTATTTTATATGCTACATTTTCTTTATATGATTATATTCTTGCTGCATACTAAACTCCCAGGTCAACCCAGTGGAGTTGTAAAGATATAACTTCCTTGTATATTCGAAAGGGTTGATAGCTGGCGAAAAAAGTTAACATGGAAAGATCAACCAGCAAATTAAAAAGCATTGTGATCGCCAGGGAAACACGCAGATGCAAACTAGAATTAAACAACAAAACAATAGAACAGGTTTTTGAATTTTGAATTTTTTTTAAAGGGGATGTTTTTATTGGCGAGTATTTATTGGACATTCACAACATCCATATCTTATCCGGGATTCGAACCCGATACCGTCTGTGCCCTAGACAATGTTTCAACCCTCTGGACCACAGATGGTTGATAATTTTTTTTTTTCGAATTCAACTAGCTGGGAATAACAGTATCACCATATGGCGAACTCAAGAAAGGCATACGGAACCAGGTACACAAGGCAGCCAGGATAGTGGAAGCCTTGCGAACATCTATATGAAACATACAAGCATACCAATCCCTACCAAAGTTACAATATATAAAGCATGTATCAGGCCCGTGATTACATACACGGAAGAAACACGAGCTGACACAGCGGAGACAAAAAGAATGGCAAGAACCAACGAAATCAGAATACTAAGAGTGATTACAGGAAACACACTCTAGGATCAAAGAAGGAGTAGCGAATTTAGGGAAGAATGCAAGACAAAGGACGTGGTAAGATGGACACGCGCTAGGAGACGATTCTGGAACGAGCTCTTATCCAGGATGGAGAACCACAGACTAGTTAAGACCGCCAGAATGGACAAAACCGGCCTCCGAAGAGGTGGAAGGACAACTGGTCGTCAGCACCTCAGGAGGGACAAATAAATACATAAAACAAGCCTTTAAGGCTTCTGCAAAGATGAAGCTAGAGGTGACTTTCCATTATTTGTATGTGTCACTTCTGTGATGTTATTTGTTTATCTTCTTCTTCTCTTCCCTTATGCATGTCTGCACGTAGAGGATCCCTATCCACTATTGAATGACAAGTGTGTTGTTCTCTGCATGTCGAAATATCGATCCCGCGTCCGGTATCCCACACCATTCTCTGATATTACGGAGCCAGGAATGTTGTTTAAGTCCTGGCCCACGTCTCCCCTCAATTTTGCCCTGGATAATGAGTTTCGGTATAAAATATCGGCTACCTCTAAGTATGTGGCCCAGATAAGACGTTTTTCGTTGTTTTACTATATTCAGGAGTTCTCTCTCTACCCCAGCTCTCAGCAAGACATCGTCGTTTGCCATGAATTCTCTCCAGGAGATCCGAAGCATTCTTCGTAGTGTCCACATTTCGAATGCCTCTATTCGTTTCAGTGTTCTGACCTTGAGTGACCATGTTTCTACTCCGTACAACAATATGGGCCATATATAGCACTTGATAACTCGCAATCGGAGGCAAACCGGTAATGTTCTCTGGAGAAGTATATTTTTCATTTTCAGATACGTGGTTTTTGCAATTCCGATTCGTATTTTTACCTCCTCATCACAATCCCACTTCTCATTGACGGTAGCTCCCAGGTATTTAAATTTGGATACTCTTTCAATTGCTTCACCGTTGATTGTAAGATTACTGTTATCAAATTCTTGTCTGCTGATGATCATCATTTTAGTTTTTGCGATGTTAATGCTCAGTCCAAACTGCTCTCCTACCTGGGTGACTCTATTCAGTATGTCCTGTAGATCCTCTAGATTATTAGCCAGGATTGCAGTATCATCTGCATATCGAATGTTGTTGATTGGTTTGCCGTTTATTTTTATCCCAGTTACCACGCCGTCCAGAGCTGTTTGGAAGATCTTCTCCACGTAGATGTTAAAGAGCATGGGAGATAACACGCATCCCTGTCGGACTCCTTTAGCGATGTTAAATTCCTGCGTCAAGAGATCTCTTTTGACTCGGATTTCCGCAGACTGTCCCCAGTAGAGCTGTTTTATAATTCTAACGTCCCTATCATCGATTCCTATTTCTCGAAGTCTACTAATCAAAAGGTCACGTTTTACATTGTCAAAGGCTTTTTGATAGTCAATGAAACATATAAACACACTCTGACGTTGGTCATAACATTTCTGGACCAGAAGCTTCATCGAGAACAGAGCTTCTCTAGTACCCAGCCCTTTTATAAAGCCAAACTGCGTTTCTCCGCTCATCTCTTCACACTTGTTGTATACTCTAGCATGAACTATGCGCAGAAATGCCTTAAGTGCGTGGCTCATTAAGCTTATGAGCCTGTAGTCATCGCAGCTTTTCGGGTTTGTTTTTTTAGGTATTGTGACAAATGTGGACTTGAGCCAGACTTTAGGTATTTGCCCGGTGTTATATATCTGATTAAAGAGATATGTTAGCTGTTTCACATTAGTGCATTTTAGGACTTCGGCGTATACGTTATCAGGTCCAGGACTTTTTTTTGTAGAGTTGATTGCCTTGATAACCTCCGACTCTAAGATCTCCGGCCCGCTTAGTTGTTGTTGATGGTTATTGACTTCCTCTGCTCGAGCATCATCAAAAAGGGTTTCGCCATAGCGTCTCCAAATCTCCTGCAACCCATCCTTATCCAGAACGAGCTTTCCATTTTCATCTTTAAGAGAGGGTAGTTGTAGTTGTTTATTATATCCTGTAATTTGTTTGACCCTTTTGTGGAAGTTAAATGAGTCGTGCAGATTAAGTAATTTGTTTGTGTAAGATTGATATCTACAACTTGTATTCATTTTTTGATATAGTGAAAGGGTACTATGAAGATTTTTTACTATGAAGTTTGACCGTGTCCTATTTATTTGCACTTAGCGCTGTTCTAACAATGTATTGATAAATAGATGGAATATATTTTGTTTTCATGTGAAATAGGAGTGCAGTCGGGAATTTTAAATTCATATTGGATTAGATGAATCTTCTGAAGCTTAAGATGCCATTTTCAATCATGAAATGGTCTGATTTGTGTGGACGTGTGAATAATTTATTGATATCATCTGGAAATTCATTCGTAATCGATGGATAAACATTTCAAAGTATGTCTTTGAGAAGAAGTAATAAGTTTTCTTATGTCAATATTTGTTGTTGAAGAAGATATGTTCATGAAGTGACCAAGGAGAATTCTTCAATAATTAAAAAAATTATCAAACAACTTTCCAAGGAAACTGGTTATGTGTATTCCGCGACGAGAATATTCTGCATTCACAATCCAACAGTGAATTATAGAAATCGTCATGTCACCATTGTCACCCCCACTCAAAATTTGCATTAAGCTTTTTCGATCCCATTAGATCTCATCAGTGCAGCTTATTTGACTCGGAGTGATTTGACAAATTTCTATTTGTTCCCCATTACAAATCTCGGTCGGGGCTAGTATCTGGATAACAACCCAGAGCGCTCTCCACCATGTATATTGGAAACCAACAATTCAACTCTCAGATCAAAAATACCGAATCCCGTCGAGATAATAAATACTTCCTGACATGAAATGTCTACTCTGCAACTGTGGCGTATGTGATTCCAAAGCACGCTAATATACTCAGGAGATTGCGCTTCTTAAATTCTTGTTGCGATTTTAGCAATATTGACGTTCTCTATAATTCACCGTTGGAGTTGTTGTTTGATAATTTTTTCAATCATTGAAGAATCTTCTTTGTTTAATATATTACAAACAGTGATAATTAGTGAAATTCTTCAATATTTTGACTTTCGCTATAATTCACGGTTGGATTGTTGTTTGATAATTTTTTCAATTATTGAATAATTTTCCTTGGTCACTATATGTAGTATATAATAAATTAGGAAATAGTAAAAGGGCAAAACGGAAAATCATTATAAAATCAATATACACGACATTTAGGTTAGTTGAGTTTATCTAACTGTTCCCATAGTTTTTAATCTTTTTTTAACTTCATTACTTTCAGATTCGCATTTACCTGATTGAAAATCATCGCAGTTACATCGACGTCATATCTTTATGTAATCATATATCAGAACCGTAAAAATATCTTGTAAATTATTGCTCAACTTTCGATTACAACAAGACGAATATTGAAATTTAAGATATATTACATTTGAATGAACATTTCCTGATATGAGATGCAACTTCTAAAATAGTGAAGGGGCTGGGATCAAGTCCACAGATACTAGAATAATATCGGCAATAAAATCGACGATGATGTTGCGAAACAAATATATTTCAACAAGATTGAATATTTATTTTCACGGCTACATTTTGTCTGGTTTTAACCATTTTACGTAGTTGCCTCATTATTAACCGCTTAGTGAATAAGAACGATCCGAGTAATCGTCTGTATAAAAAAAGAAATAAGATCATTTATTCAATAGATATTTGAATTTTTTTTATTATATATACAAATATATATATATATATATATATATATATATATATATATATATATATATATATATATATATATATATATATATATATATATATATATATACAGGGTGTTTCTAAATTGATGCGAAAGATTTCAATGGGTGATTCTTTAGCAAAAATTAAGGGGTGTCTTTTATATAACTTTTTGTTCAACACGCTTTTCCCTCCAAGTTACAGCCCTTTGAAATTAGGTGAAAAAAATTGTTTTTATTCAATACATTCACTTTGGAAAAATTTGGAAGAATGCAATTTGGCAGATAACTGCTGCTAATAAAATGGCAGTTTTTGAGTGTTTTTTTTAACCTTGAATGTAATCACAAGGGGCTGGAAAAACAACCCCTATAATATTTTGCATCAGAACTTTTCAATGCGCCTATATTTTCCTTTTTAAAAAATATATTCGAAAAGACAGACTCGATCTGCAACTTTTTTATGTCATGACTTTTAATCATAACGTTGTTAGTTTGATCACAAAAAAATAAAATAATGCTCAGACTATTTTCCCATAAATTCACAGAGGTTATCATTTATTAAAAAAAACCAGTAAGCTGCTGTCAAATGTCAAATAATTTGTTAATTGTTATTAGTAGTACAATTATTGTTCAATCCGCTCTAATTTGCAATATTCTTCAACTAAATAAAAAAATGCCATTCTTTCAATAAAGTTTTATTTAGTTGTGAAAAATGTTTGAAGTCATTATAAAACTGCCTAGAAATTGGAAAACATCAGGACAATAAAACTATTTGTCAAATGACTTCATTTGGCAGCAGCTTTTTTTAAATAAATGATAACCTCTCTGTGAATTTATGGGCATAGTCTGAGCACTATTTTATTTTTTTGTGATCAAACTAACAACTTTATGATGAAAAGTCATGATATAAAAAAGTTGCAAATTGAGTCTGTCTTTTCAGATATATTTTTTAAATAGGCAAGTATAACCGCATTAAAAAGTTCTGATGCAAAATATTATAGGGGTTGTTTTTTTCAGCCCCTTGTGCTAACATTTTAGTGTAACAAAAACACTCAAAAACTGCGATTTTATTAGAAGCAGTTATCTGCCAAATTTCATTTCTCTAGTTTCTTTCTAAGTGGATGTATTGAATAAAAACAATTTTTTTTCGCCTAATTTCAAAGGGCTGTAACTTGGAGGGAAAAGGGTGTTGAACAAGAAGTTATATGAAAGACCCCCCTTAATATTTGCTGTAGAATCACCCATTGAAATCTTTTGCATCAATTCAGAAACACCCTGTATATATATATATATATATATATATATATATATATATATATATATATATATATATTTTTATATATCTATATATCTATATATATATATATAGATATATATATATATATATATATATATATATATATATATATATATACAGGCTATTTAAATTCGAGTCAATGCATGGGGATTTCGATAACGGTAAGAGATAGAGGGTGGGTTAAATGGGGACAAAGTAGCGTATTATAGTGGTTAATTATATGAATAAAAATTACTGACTTAGGTTCTTTAGTTCTGGATTTATACATGAGAAATCGAAATTTTTGAAATTCTTTTTATGCCTACGTCTTTTTATTTTACGGAGTTTTTTTTTAAATTTTGCCACTTTTCAATAGCAACTTTTTGTAGCATTTCCAAATGACCGAACGAAATGTAAATACAAGGTATCGTACATATTGGGCCATCCTCAACTTTTCGTTTTCAAATACGGACCTATATTTTTTATTGCATTTTTTCAGAAGCCAAGAGCCATGTTTCACTAACTAATACGAGACATTATATACCTTATTCTATATTAGTTTTTTTAAATTAGAGCTGAAATTTGAAAAAAATTGAAATTTTACTGGTGATAGTTCAATATCTCCAAAACACTCTGTTGTTCAGGCAAAAATACTAATACAATATGAAACATTACTCTTGGCATTCAAAAAAATGCAATAAAAAATACAGGTCCGTATTTGAAAAGTAAAAGTTGAGGGTGGCCCAATTTATATGATACTCTGTATATAAATTTTATTCAGATATTTGGATGGCCTAAAAAAGGTTGCAATGGCAAAGTGACAATTTCTTTTAGAAAAAATCCTAAAAAAGAAAGGTATAGGCAAAAGAAGAATTTCGAAATTTTCGAGTTTTCATGTATAACTTCAGAACTAGAGAAGCTAGATCAGTTTTTTTTATCTATATAATTGACCTCTGAAATATGCTACTTTGCCCCCTTTTAACCATCCCTCTATATCTTACCGTTATCGAAATCCCCATGCATACACTCGAATTTGAATAGCCGTGTATATATATATATATATATATATATATATATATATATATATATATATATATATATATATATATATATATATATATATATATACACTCCTGGACATAAAAAAACCGGACAAACAAAATCCTGTTAAAATTGAATCTTGAATAACTTTTTCATTTTTGCATGGATTTTGATCATTTTTAAGTCAAGTTGTAGGCACTTTCATCTCGATTCTCATCTAATTCCTAGCTTACAAAACTTTCGAATGTACTTGGTTTTATACAAGGTAGAACCAAAAGTTTCATTTCGCCCTAAATTTCTAAACACTCTGTGGAAGAATTTAATGACACAATGATGAATATTTTTACTACATTTTCAAGCCATACCTTTCCTTAACAGTCCCTTATTTCATTCATATCCATATCTTTATTCTTGAAGAATATACAAATTTTAAGACAAAAAGATGCATTTCACCAAAACAGAAATTAAAACATTACATTTCTATCAGGCAATCTTGGCATTACGTTGCTTTGTAACGTTACAATTATCATTTACATTGATGTTTATCAAGTGTCAGTATGTTGTCATTTGGCATTTAATTCTTTTTCAACATGAGACCTGAAGATGTTGCACGAGCTGTTGCATTAAACGATGATGGTCGTGATATACGTTACATTGCAAATGTGTTGGGTAGAGCCAGAAGCACGATTCATGATGCGAGATGATACGTGCGACGTCCAGGATCGGGAAGGCGACGAGCTACAAACCAGAGAGATGATCATTTTATTACTCTAAATGCGTTACGGGATCGCACAATAACATCTAATGTTATTAGCCGCCGACTTGAACATGTACGGCATACAAGAGTGTCTGGACGAACGGTTCGCCGTAGATTACATGAACAGGGATTGATGTCAAGGAGACCAGCAGCTTATCGAGCTCTACTTGCAGCTCATCGCGCTCAACGATTAACTTTTGCCCGTAATCATAACGACTTTAATGACGAAGAGTGGGAATGTGTGCTGTTCACAGACGAATCGCGTTTTTGTTTGCGTTCACCAGATGGGCGTGAGCGTGTATGGAGGAGGCAAGGAGAACGATTTTCGGATTGTTGCATATCTCCAAGAACACCTTTTGGAGGTGGTAGTATCATGGTGTGGGCTGGAATTTCAATCGAGTACAGACCTTGTTTTAATCAAAAACGGCGCTTTAACTTCTAACCGTTATATCGAAGAATGTTTAGCGGATCATGTTATTCCTTTTGCCCCTTTTGTAGGTGACAATTTTTGTTTGATTCACGATAATGCCAGACCTCATGTCGCAAGAGTTGTCAACGATTATCTGGATGAAATGGGTATTCGACGATTAGATTTGCCTCCACGAAGCCCCGATCTAAATCCGATCGAGCATGTGTGGGACATGTTAGGAAGGCTTCTTCGAAACCGACAAGTAGAAACAATTCCAGATCTTCGAGTGGCACTTCTTGAAGAGTGGGATAACATTTCGCAAAGGGCGATTGCTAATTGCATTCAAAGCCTACCACGTCGAATGGCAGCAGTAATTGGTGCACGAGGGGGTAGGACACGATATTAATGTTTATCTGTTTGACTTATCAGTTCTTCTGTTTTCATATTTGAATACTGTTGTAAATTGCAATTTTTATAAACACATTCCTATAAATTGCATCTTTTTCTCTAACAGTTTGTTTTTTCTTTAAGAATAAAGATATGGATATGAATGAAATAAGGGAATGTTAAGGAAAGGTATGGCTTAAAAATGTCGTAAAAATATTCATCATTGTGTCATTAAATTTTTCCACAGAGTGTTTAGAGATTCAGGGCGAAATAAAACTTTTGGTTCTACCTTGTATAAAACCTAGTATATTCGAAAGTTTTGTAAGCTAGGCATTAGATGAGAATTGAGATGTTAGTGCCTACAACTTGACACAAGAATGATCAATATTCATACAAAACTGAAAAAGTTATTCAAGATTCAATTTGAACAACATTTTGTTTGTCCGGATTTTTTTGTCCAGGAGTGTATATATATATATATATATATATATATATATATATATATTTATATATTTATATTTATATATTTATATATATACCTATATATATAAATATATATATATATATATTTAAATATATATATATATATATATATATATATATATATAGATATTTATATAAAATGAAGTGAACTAGGACATTTATTTGAAACTAATCAAACAAACCTCCTAGCGGAGCTGGTTATACGAGTTCACGAAACATCGAAATGCCTCCATATACCTTAGGATGGTGTACGTTAGAAACATTAAGTTGTTTATCACAATCAATGGAAATGATAGACAGTCTGTTTCGCCCTTATTTGGGGCTCATCAGTATCATCTATCCATCGAAAGTGATAACCAACCAAATATTTCTAACGGTGTTATATTTTCTCTCCAGTGACTATATGGCATATAAATATGACACAGCGCCACCAGTCGGAAACAAATGAGCCACATCCCACAGATAGAAGAAAACATTTCGGCAACGAGAACTCGCATGTCCTGACACCCGAAGGTGGTTACCATAATCGCTAAGCAAGAGTAAAGTTGATGCATCCATTCGATGTAATTCAACATTCACACGCCGCAAGTAACAAGCGCTCTAAATTTTATCCCTTTTACAGGTAGCAAATGAATAGAAAACAGAATTCTTCGTGTTAACGATACACGTTCGTGGCAATAAAATGAAGTGAACTAGGACATTTATTTGAAACTAATCAAACAAACCTCCTAGCGGAGCTGGATATACGAGTTCACGAAACATCGAAATGCCTCCATATACCTTAGGATGGTGTTCTTCATTTTATTGCCACGAACGTGTATCGTTAACACGAAGAATTCTCTTTTCGATATTTATATATATATATATATATATATATATATATATATATATATATATATATATATATATATATATATATATATATATATATATATATATATATACATATATATTATTGTATCAAATACCTACAGAAATTTGTATAGCTGCAAAATCAGCCTGATTTAAATGATGCTGGTTCAGCCTTACAAAGCAGCAGCAGCTGCTTTGGAACACAAAATGGATAACTAAGCACCTGTGCAGCTGAATTCGAAATGGTTGTGACTTGGACGCGGATTCCTAATGGATTTATTTCATAGGTTTTCCAATAGTAATTGCGGATCGATAGAGTCTTCCTGAAGAGTGCCATTGAAAAAGATGTATATAAGAAAAATCTTCGGTGACAAAATCTGCCTTTGTCCTGTAATTCATTTCTTATGTTTTTTTTGGTTCAGTTTCTAAGTTTAATTATTTTTTGTTTTTGAGCATTCTCCCATTCGCCTTACTTTCATGTGGGGCGAATGTTATCGGTTTTTATAATAGGGAGGAGGTTAATTTTTGTCAAATAGTTATAATTTAACTTGTTAATAGAATTGTTTTTAAGTAATTTAAGTAATTTGAGTATTTTGGTAAAATAAACAGTTTTATTCGATTTGATTTGAGGCATATCAGCTTTTACAGTAAGTTGATCCAAGCAAGCACCATCAACTGCAAGACGTATTTGCCTTCGACGTATAAAGCTTCCGATCAACTTCTGATGATAATTCATGATTTTAAATACCGCTTTAAGAAATATGTGAGACATAATTGAGCCAGTCACTAGCTGAATTACAACGACGAAAGCCGGATGGTTAGTAACTAATGAGATTATTCTGTTCGAGATGTTTCGCAATCTGTGAATTAATGACACATTCTACTACTCCGGACAATATGGTAAAAGAGCGGTAAGGGGGCGTTCAAGTATTACGTAACGCAATTTTTGAAGATTTTTGACCCTCCCTCCCCCCTATGTAACGCGCCGTAACGTTTACATGAACCCTCCCTCCCCCTCCGTAAACGCTACGTAACACCCAAGTGACCATTTTTACCTAAAAGTCACAAATATGTTGCGCAAAATACCTGAAAGTCGCTAAAATACCTATGTTATTGTTTAAATCGCGTTTTCGTTAATAATAAACAAAACAAGAGATTTCTCACTCGCAATACATGCGTATAATGTTTATTTTATTGTTATTTAATAAATAATCATACATAATGTGAAATGTTGAAATGGGCTCAAATTTGTCCTAATAAACTTTCATTACTAATCTTACATTTAATTATGCCGTTTTCCTGACTTGGCCCTGTCCTTACAGACATTTTTAGCTTAATCCACCATCATTTTTCTCATGCATTATTCGATTTTAGCTTATTAACAGGTTTTCACTTTGGGAACCTGCTTATTAAAATGGGTGCGATTAGCAAAATTGGACCTAGGACCCCAAGATAGTTTTTCGTTTCATGTCTTTTCATGATATATATATATATATATATATATATATATATATATATATATATATATATATATATATATATATATATATATATATATATATATATATATATATATATATATATATATATATATATATATATATATATATATATATATATATATATATATATATATATATATATATATATATAGTAATTGTACTGATGGTCACAAGAAGTAGTGAAAACTTGCATGATCCTTTGTTTAGCTGACTAAGTACCGGGAGCTTGATTGGGGTCTAAAGGATTTGGCATCGACAGGGTGGCGGCAGGAAAGAATGATTTCAAAGCACTCCTCAAGATGGAACAGCAGGATTCGGAAGCGCATTTAATTATTTACAAAAAATATTGCGAGTCACGGACGTGAGCGCTATACCATTTTTAGTTTTTCTTTAGCCGTTTTTTAAATTTCTTTGGCAGTTTTTGGCACAGTTGGCACACAAGTCAGCATGAGAGCTTTTCTAGGGCAAAAACAGCTGATGATGCAAATCTCCCCTCTTTTGAGAACATTACAGTATATCACTCCCTCTTTTTATTTCAATATGAAAACAATGTTACGTAACGCGTTGTTCGGACCCCCCTCCCTCCACGTTACGATGTAACGCATCGTAACGTTTTGCAAGACCCCCCCACCCCCCAAACTGCGTTACGTAATACTTGAACGCTCCCTAATATTCGAAAACCTTTTTTTCCAATTTTTGAATTCGACTGGATTATCAGACACTACAATATTAGAAAAATTTCACAACGTATTATATGACATGTGGCATTACTTTAAACAATATGCGTAGTACGGCAATTGTACGTTGATGTTCTGCAAAGCAGGGCTGAAAATGAACAATAAGGAGATCAAAATCTTAACCGAAATTATAGTTATATTATTTTCATAGGCATTCAGAAAATTCGAATAATTTAACATCTCAATTCATTAATCTTCCAAACAATATTTCCATTCGATATGGTTTCTCTTTATGAAAATACTTCAATTTTAATGGTACCAAGAATCATCAATTTTAAGTGGAATGCAACCCAATAATGAAGGAGTCACGAATTACACCAAGTTTATGAATGTAGTAATAAGTTTCAACGATTAATTTTATCTTTTTATATTTGCTGAAGGATCGAAGAGAAATTAAGATCCTGCATAGGCAGAAACTTTTTATATATATATATATATATATATATATATATATATATATATATATAAATATATATATATATTTATATATATATATATATATATATATATATATATATATATATATATAAATATATATATATATATATATATATATATATATATATATATATATATATATATATAAATATATATATATATATATATATATATATATATATATATATATATATATATAAATATATATATATATATATACTAGCTGACCCGGCAAACGTTGTTCTGCCATATAAATTATTTTTATCTATCTATCTTTCATCTGCCGATGTATCTCTACCTATCTAACTATCTATCTATTTAACTATCTATCTATCAATCTATCTGACCCGGCACACGTTGCTTAAATTATTAAAATGGCTATCAAAAAATATGGGTTGTTGATAGATAGCTGAAAATTTAGAAATGTATGTATTTTTTAATGCAACATCATAAAAAAATGAAAATAAAAAAAATTTTCCAAAAAATTTATAAAAATATTTGGGGTGGACCACTCTAATCACTTAGGGGTAAGACAAATATATTACGACCTATTCTCAGACCGACTATTGTTTTTTTCGATTGCCATCTTGCAACCCTATTGCCGATCTGTAGATAAAATTTTAAAAAATGAAATTCGCGATGGAAAAATAGGGGTTGCTCATAGAAGAGTAAAAATTTCAAAGTAATATGTTTTTTTTATTTTAAGTCATGACAAAATAATAATCTTGCCAAAAACATTGACAGTCTACAAATAAAAAATAGGGGTTGATCATAGAGGTGTGAAAATTTAGGGTTGTATGTATTTTTGAATGCTGTATCATAAAAGAAGAACAGAAAATTTTGTCTGAAGAAAAAAATTAAAATTAAGGGCCACCCTCAACAATCAGGGGGATGAAAAATAGATTTTGTCCGATCCACAGACCTAACCGATATGCACACAAAATTTCATGAGAATCGGTCGAGCCATTTCGGAGGAGTTTAACAAATAAAAATTGGGGTTGATGGTAGAGGGGTGAAAATTTAGGGTTGTATGTACTTTTGAATGCTGTATCATAAAAAAAAATAGAACAGAAAATTTTGTTCGAAAAATAAAAATTAAAAATTAAGGGGTGGGACAACCCTTAACATCCAGGGGGATGCAAAATAGATGTTGGCCGATATGCACACAAAATTTCATGAGAATTGGTCGAGCCATTTCGGAGGAGTTTAACTTCTAACACCGTGACACGAGAATTTTATATATTAGATATATATACATATATATATATATATATATATATATATATATATATATATATATATATATATATATATATATATATATATATATATATATATATATCAGGGGCGGCTAGTCAAAGGAGGCTAAGGAGGCTAAGCCTCCTCAATAATATTCCGTGTATCACTAATATATTATATTGAATAGTCAGCATTCAGCATATTCATATTAATCAAAATCATATTATTTTATGCACCTACCTTCCTTTCAACCTACATTATATAATATAATTTATTAATTACGATAGAAGGTATTTACATTTACTGCATTTCATTCATTTCAAGATTTGTGGCAACGCTGCGGAGGCATGGAAAGGTATAGTCTCAACGTTCATTATGCCTGCCACAGAAAAGCAAACAACGGTGCAAATACTCCGAATGAATACTTCATTGCAATAGAAAAGCAAAACACATGTAAATGGCAACACGGATAGGAACCCAGTCTTATACAATGTCGACCAATCACAACTATAGAATTTCGTGTGAAATCGAGTGAATTCGTTGGAAAGCATTAATTGAATCGTCCGTAGTGTGATCGTAGTTACTAATGGCCGTGCAGCGTGTTTACTTATATTGCTCGCGTATTGTTTTAAAATGAGTTTGGTTACTGAAGTTAATTTCAAAATTTTCAATGGTGACTTAGTGGAATAGGTGTTTGTTATCCCATAACTTTAGTGCACTAAGTTATGAGGATAAAGTTTTGATAAAAACATTGCGACCTACCCCTGAATTAAAGAATTTGGTGCAGCGTAACAGACAACAAAACCGCGGTTTTAATACAAGGAATTATGAGAGACATCCTTGCCTAACCGGATCACAGGTAAAAATAAATTATTTTGTTGGCAGTGTTTACTTCTTACTAGTGAAAATGTCTCTGTTTGGGGCCGCTTAGGATTTGACGATTTAAAAAATTTATCACGTTCTTTGGAAAGGCACGAAAAATCCCAGGAACATGTCGTGTCGCGGATCAAATTTAAATTGCTTGGAAAACAAAACATAATTAATGTTATTGATACTTGCTGGGCAACAATTGATTAATTCCTCGAATAGGTAACAAATTCGTTAAGTAGGTAGGTAGTTACCTATTTTGTGAAAGAAAAAAATTTTTGATGAATAGATGAATTGATTAATTGGCTGAGAAGAGTTTTTGTGAATATTGTAAATAGGAGTTGTAGGTCTCAAGGTAGACACTCGAAAGTGAAAACAATTTTTTTCCCAAAGAAATTAATATTTTAGGGTGCTTATTTTACTTTGATTTTCTTTAAATTATAAGGCGGTTGACCTTGAAATCCAAAAAATTTTCGCCTATAGTGTATTTTTTAACACCTCTTGTAGCCTCCTTAAACCAAAACCTCACGAGCCGCCACTGATATATATATATATATATATATATATATATATATATATATATATATATATATATTTATATATATATATATATATATATATATATATATATATATATATCCATAAAAGTAAGATCAAAAAGCAAACACTGCATAACGAACTATGATAACATCTCTTCTTTCTGACTTTTTTAATTAAAACTGACAGCTCTGGAAGGATAGAGGAGTTTATCTTGTAGACTAGTTTTAAATGAAAAATAAAAGGTGTCTTTTGTAATTATCTATGTGTGGTAGAATTTTGTTCATTGTGGTAAGTTTGCAATGTATCATCAATAACCTCAATGTTCGGTAATAATCATTTCGTGTGGAGGTTCAGCATGTTCTTATTCATATATCATTTTAATTTTAAAGAAATCCTGATGAAATATTTGCGAAAGCTTGGCAAATATTTAATATAAGAGTATTTCTTATAAACCACCAAAATTAAATCGAATACACTTAAATTTAAATTGATGAAATTAATTCAACTATTGATAGCTAAATTATTTGAAATATACAGAGTGTTTTCAAATAAGTGCGAAAAATTTTAGCAGATGATTCATTGTCGAAAATAAAATAGGATCTTTCATATAAACAAATGCTCTAAGGCTTGTTTTTGAATAGTTATACGCTTCCAAAAATTAGGAAAAAAAATGTTGAGAATGTTTTTTCTTGAAGTGTTTGATGAATGGTATTTTGTGAGCGTATTTCAATAATAAAAAGGCTACCGATGTTATTTTCTTTGATTTTGTCGGGATTCTTTGAATGGGTGAAATATTTATTTTTTTACTAGAACTATTTTACAAAATAAATTGTTTTAAAAAGATTTGTTGAAAATAATTAATTAGTTCTAAACGTTTTCAATTCTTGTATTCTCTCGTAAAAGCAATAGTTTTTTAGTAAAAAAATTAAATTCAACTTCGTCCATGAACGAATCTTCATCAAAAGGAATCGAAAAAATCTAGAAGGTGACTGTCAAGCCTCTTTGATTTTATGTGGTAGTTCAACGTTCAATTTGCTTCGATTTTCATGCGGTAATTAGTTAAAAGTTCAGTTGCGCCTTCTAAATCTTCAATATGAATAATTATACTAACGTTTATTTTTGGAAGCGTGTAACTTTTCATAGATAGGTCTTTTTTGTACATAATATACCCCTTTTTTTCTACAAGGAATCACCCTCTGAAAATATATATATATATATATATATATATATATATATATATATATATATATATATATATATATATATATATATATATATATATACATATATATATATATATATATATATATATATATATATATATATATATATATATATATATAATAAAGGTCGCACTACATATGAACATAAATTTTTTTCTACAAGGAATCACCCTCTGAAAATATATATATATATATATATATATACATATATACATATATATATATATATATATATATATATATATATATATATATATATATATATATATACATATATATATATATATATATATATATATATATATATATATATATATATATATATATATATATATAAATATATATATATATATATATATATATATATATATATATAATTAATATTTATATATATATATATATTTATATATATATAATAAAGGTCGCACTACATATGAACATAAATTTTAGTGTGACCCAATATTTGTCAATAAAAACATTGAACGATTACACGACATATTAATGGAAATTTCATATTCCAGAGGATTGATTGATAAATTATTGTTGTATGTGCCCATGCAATACTTGACAATGAAAAATCACACTACATAAATTTCAATGATGTGAAAATATTAGATATAAATTATGTAAAACGATGTGTTCTGTAAATGATACATATAAAAAAGACCAAGAAAATAGGATTAATAAAAAAACAGATGTACAAAATCTGAGCCCTATATACTCATACCTACTGACATATTCAAACACGCCATACTTTGATGGACCGGTAGATGAGTGACTGAGACCAAATTAGAAAACTTCAAACAGATTGACATTTGACAAATGCATGGAAAAATTAGAAATTCATTTCTGTATTTTAAAATTAGATAATTAACGGTTTTGAGAACCTGTATGTAAATTGATTCAAAATTAATTTTTATATATTTGAGATGACTGCTGTGTATTATTTTGGTTTTTCGTTTTGCTGGTTCGTTGCCGAGCATTATTTGTAACCTCACATTGGTGAGTGAACTTTACCTTTTGTAATGTAATAATTATGTTAATAAATGTGAATATCTTGCAGATTGTCCTGAAGAAGAAACGCAGTGTTTCGAAAGCTAGGCTATGAATATATATATATATATATATATATATATATATATATATATATATATATATATATATATATATATATATATATATACGGTTGCGATAAAGTATGGAACCAAGTAAATATCTTTCGAACGAAAAGGAGAATATTTATGAAATTTTGCAGGTAAGTCCAATGGCGCAAAATGCATCTGATGTATGATTTTTTGTTGATAATATACTTCCGGTTGTACTGGAAATAGACCCTAAGTCGCTTATTTTAAATTGGATACCCTATACATTATTACATTTTTGGATTCTACTTAAGATTCTAGACAGATTCTATGCATCATGTCCTATACCTAAGTCTAAGCGTTTTTGACATATTTAGGTTTTTATGTCAAAAACGACGATTGCAAGCCCTAATATAATTATCAATTGTTCCTATAAGGAAGCCTTTTTTACTTACTTTGGGTTAGATTCCTTGTTGAAAAGGACCCACTCTAATAGATTTTGAATAATATTTGGATAACTAGTTATACAGGCTGTGCAAAAAATAAGATCTAAAATGGGATTGAGAAAACTGACAAAAATCAATTTTTTCAAATGGAAACCCCCATATTCTTTATTTTGTAGTATTAAGCATTTAAAAAGAAGGTAACTTTGTATGAGGTTATCTTCACCTAAAATTTGAAGTTTTCGAAATATTGCCAATTTGATATTTTTATATGGCAATTTTGCATTAAATCCTTAAACAATTAGATCTAGGATAGCGACGATCGTATTTGAATTTCAAATCATCGTTATACTCATTTATTACTTACTACATATGCATACACACAACATCAATTTGTTTATCTGAACGTTTTTTTACGGTAATGTAAAAAACTCAAAAGAAGTTGAATTGATTTTTGTCAGTTTTCTCAATCTCATTTTAGATCTTATTTTTTGCACACCCTGTATGACTAGTTATCCAAATATTATACAAAATCTATTAAAGTAGGTCCTTTTCAACAAGGAATCTAACCCAAAGTAAGTAAAAAAGGCTCACTTATAGGAACAACTGATAATTATATTAGGGCTTGCAATCGTCGTTTTTGACATAAAAACCTAAATATGTCAAAAACGCTTATACTTAGGTATATGACATGATGCATAGAATCTGCCTAGAATATTAAGTAAAATCCAAAAATGTAATAATATATAGGGTAACCCATTCAAAATAAGCGACTTAGGGTCTATTTCCGGTACAACCGGAAGTATATTATCAACAAAAAATCATACATCAGATGCATTTGGCGCCATTGGACTCACCTGCAAAATTTCATAAATATTCTTATTTTCGTTCGAAAGATATTTACTTGGTTCCATACTTTATCGCAACCCTGTATATATTCACATCAATATATTCGGTCGTTCTATATTTCATGAACGTAGGAATTAACTTCAAATTAGAGTGAAAATTTGGCAGTATATTGATATTCGATAGAGATGATATAACCATTGTCAACGATAGTTTTTTAATGTAAATCCGAAAGAAAGTGAAACTGGTAATATTCCGACAAGCCGCCTATTGCATATTCATTGGATCACCACTTTCTTATTCTTCCGATAAGATGAGTCTAAATATATGTGGTACAGATCCGTTCATAAATATTGACCGGTGTGGCTGGGTTGAGTGAGAGGAGTTGACCCGATTTTTTCTCTTCCAAAATTGAAGCGTTATACTTGGTCATCTTCTTAAGCCTTGTGAGTGGGGAAATAATAAACTATAAAACGATTCGCTCTTGTTGAAGAAGAGCAGTCCATCTCTGTTATTCAAAAATATCATCACTTATGAAATGAGACCTTTAATCGTGAGTACTTTTATTACGAGAATATATTTGAGGGTAGTAAATAGTTTTCTTGAAATTTGTTGAGCAATACCTTATCGCTAAGACGAGGTAAATCATTTCATAACATAACCAATTATACTATTAATTTAAAGAAAATATATTTCCGAATTTAACACCTTTTACAATTGGTTGTACCTAATCAACTTTCGATAATATGCTTGTAACTCGAAACAATTAAATAGTAAATTTGTAAATTTGTTTTTATATCCTGAAATTTTGCTTTCATTGTTAAATTTGAAACTGTCTTTTCTTCAAATAAATATTGGAACAGTGGCAACATATATATATATATATATATATATATATATATATATATATATATATATATATATATATAAATAAATTAATTTCAATTCTTCAAAAGTTGTGAAAAACACGTGAATTTCAAGACGAAACGTAACCTGTTCACTCAAGTCAATTTTTTAATTCAAATGGCCTGTTATCTCAAAAAAAAAGACAAATAAATGCAAACATATATATATATATATATATATATATATATATATACATACATATATATATATATATATATATATATATTATATATATATATATATATATATATATGTATATATATATATATATGTATATATATATATATATATATATACATACATATATATATATATATATATATATATATATTATATATATATATATGTATATATATATATATGTATATATATATATATATATATATACATACATATATATATATATATATATATATATATATATATATATATGTATATATATATATATATGTATATATATATATATATATATATATATATACATACATATATATATATATATATATATATATATATATATATATACTTAATTATTTGAATTGTTTTTGCCTGTGAACTATTTTTAACTTTTTGATAATTATTAGCAATAACAGGCTTGGTGAATCTCAAAAAAACTCGATTTCATTAAAAAGTTGACGTTTCGCCACGACATCTAGAATTTTCAATTTTTCTAGAAAAAGGGTATAATTTAGAACATGTGATCTCCAAAATTACAAGTAATGTTTTTTTAAAGACAAATCCAACAATCAAATATTTTGAACCTATTTGTACATTACGTGGTTGAAGGTTTCTGTGGTTCCTTTTCCATTTAATATCAACAGACCTGACTGTTGATATTGGACTAAATATAACGTAATTAGTAACCGAAGACGGCCACAGCCGTAATGAAGAAATTTTTGTATAATAGTACCCTATTTTTTGACTTTTCAAAATCAAAATAATTTGAACCTATTTCGAACATTACGTGGGTAAAGGTTTCTGTGGTTTCCCTTACCATCTAATAATAACAGATGAATGTTAATATTGGACTGAATATCACGTAATAAATAACAGAGAACGGCCACAGCCAAAAAATTTTTGATGAAACATAGTAGTCTCTTTTAGCTACTCAAATTTTTTCAAATCATTAAATGTCAAAAAAATTTCAATATTTCAAAAGTTTTGAAAAAGCCACGAATGTCGTGGCGAAACGTGAACTTAACAAAATTGAGATTCACCAAGCCGGTTATTGCTAATAATTTTCAAAATGTTATATATATATATATATATATATATATATATATATATATATATATATATATATATAAATTCGATGGACGATGAATATATATACGATGAAATATATATATATATATATATATATATATATATATATATATATATATATATATATATATATATATATATATATATATATATATATATATATATATATATGTCCTGTTTTAGAATAAGCAAAACGAAATTAAAGACTTCATATGAGACCCTCGGGCCGAATGTTTTCCTTCGTGCGTAAGGATCTATACAACGCACTTGGTACATAAATAACTATTATTAAGTGATATTTATCCAGAAAATATTTGAGACTAACTGTAATAATAGTTTATTGAGTCACCTCGTTCGAACTTTTCGTTCTATTTTTCGACTAAATAATAATTTGCTCAAATTATTGATTCAGTATGAATATACTGCTATTTCAGACGAAGTGTAGATAAATTAATATGTATGTATTTGTTTGTAGTTTTAAAGTGCTATTTTCGATTACGATGAAAAGAAACAATTTGAATATAATGATTTTCTCAATTTTTTCAGGTAATAACTGCATTCATTGCTATAGTCCAAGGACGACCAGGAGCACCATCAGGATATAGTTACAATGTTCCAACAACTAGCTTTGATTACTCTTCAGCGCACGGATCCGTAGGGGGTTCTAACGTAGGATTGTTACTTGGCTCAGGTGGAAGTGGCAGTAGCTATACTCTAGCATCATCTGGATCAGGCCTATCCCTTGGATCTTCTTTTGGAACCGGTGGAATCGGTTTGATTAGCTCTGGATTAAGTAATGGTATCGACAGTGGACTCAGAGGGGGGTCTGGACAATTCTCACAATCTGATGGATTTGCATTCAGTGGAGATGGATCTGGTGCATCTTCTGGAGGCACTATTATTCAAAAACATATATACGTGCACGTTCCTCCTCCAGAACAAGAGGAATTCAGACCACAGAGAGTATTCCCAGTTGCACCAGCCCAGAAGCACTACAAAATTATATTCATCAAGGCTCCATCCCCACCAACACCTACAGTGCCATCAATTCCTCTTCAACCTCAAGATGAAGAAAAAACTTTAGTATATGTTTTGGTTAAGAAACCCGAAGATGCTCCTGAAATTCGAATTCCTCAAGCACAGCCAACTCAACCATCAAAACCAGAAGTTTATTTCATTCGCTATAAAACTCAGAATCAAAATGTCCAGAGTGGTGGATCTCTTTCTGGAGGTATCAGTGGAGCTTCTGGCATTGCAGGAAGTTCTATTTCTGGAGCCTCATTAGACGAGTCGTCATTAGGTGGAAATTCTTATGATTCTGGAATAGGTGGAGCTTCCATCAGCTCTAGTTTAATTGGAAACAGCATCGGCAGCAGTATCAGTAGCGTAAGTTCGTCTTCAGGTTCCAGCGGTCTTTCGGAAAGCTATGAAGCACCGAGCGCAAGTTACGGAGCACCAAGCGCAAGTTATGGAGCTCCAAGTGCAAGTTATGGACCTCCAAAGCATTAAAAACTCTAAGAAATGGAGGAGTACGGGTATGCTGATTGATTTTATTTTCAATCTCTCTCATCATCATTGTAAATAGATTCCATTACCAAGATTATTTAAATTAAGTTGAAATTTCTCTAGCATAATCGGTGACAAATAAAATATTCACACTATATTTCTCTTATTGAATTACTTCCCTTAAAAATTGTGTACTATTTCACTACCAATTGAACCAACAATATCATATGAAATACTAGCGAATATTGCACTATAATGTACTAAGACTTATTTGAAACTCCGAAAGTTATTTACAATGAGCACATGGCAAATAATACATCTTTATGTAGGTATGTATGTATGTATGTATATATATATATATATATATATATATATATATATATATATATATATATATATATATATATATATATATATATATATATATTATATATCTATATATATATATTCTTATATATGTAAAGATATATACGTATATATATATATATATATATATATATATATATATATATATATATAGTGTTGAAAAGTTTGCACCATCACAAACTTTTTTATTATCCATTTGTCAGAAATGTTTATTCCTGATAAAAATTAGTGTATTATGGAAAACTTGGATTTGAGATGTCCAAATTGAAAATTACTGAACGATGTAAAGGGGAGAACAAAAAATAGAAATTGTGATAAAGAGTATACCTACAACTCTTAGTTTCGACATTATTAATGAAGTAATAAGGTTGTTCATATTCAAAAACAATATTCGGATTTGAAATCAAAGTCATCTATGCTACAAATCCAAAAAAATTGTTCAGTATTAATTAATTAAATCAGATATTTCTTGTCATTAAATCATACTCATAATTATTATGAACATACATTCCGAATGAAATATCAAAATTGCACACAACAACTTTTTCGAATAAACTTCTTCAATAATGCCAATAATAAGAGTTGTTTACCCTTGATCAATGTTTCTATTTTTTGTTCTCATCTCAAATCGAAGTTTTCCATAATGCACCAATTTTCATGGAGAATAAAATTTTCTGAAGAATGGTAACTTTTTTCCATTTGGTCCATTTTTGGACCTTATTGTGTGTATATATATATATATATATATATATATATATATATATATATATATATATATATATATATATATATATATATATATAACCAACTTGGGGCAGATAAAAAGTCTTTCATTGCGTAGGAAAGACAGAATTGATGCTTGCTTTAATTTCAAGGCATAACAAAAACATTTCGGATAATGAATTCAATGACAAAACGTGACTTGAGTAAAATTTATTTTCCTTGAAATTGACGTAAGCAAGATATCTCTATCACAAACAATATAATGAAATGAATACCACTTAGGCAATTACAGATTGGGGCAAAACTCATGAAACGCTCATAATCATCAAGAATCATAAAAAAATGTTCAATTTCAAGTCTTTTTCATAATTAAGAGCAAAACTGCAAGGAACTTTGATTGCCAATAGGTCAGTAGAGGAAGTTCCCTCTTGTGGAATATTTCAATTTGTGATTTAACAGCACATACTGTATTATGAATATAAATATGGATCTTATATGTTTTTCCAGATTATGATTATGCGGTATATGCTTTTTCGCTCTACTGACTTATAATTTGGATCTGACATTATTCAAATATTTCCTGTAAATTTCTTCATAGTTTAAATAACATCATGATTTTAAAAAATGATGAAGAAATATTACCATAACTATTTCCTATGTAGTGCACAAATAGTTACAACAAAGACAACGGAGTAGTCGAATTAAAATCATTTTATGAAAGTGGGTTTTGCGAATATTGTTGTTTATTGGAAGAATAAAAACATTCATGGAAAAGACGACTATAGGAACAATTTCGGGAAAATATCATTATAGAAGTATTAATGAATCAGTTAAATAAAAAAGCAAAGTTCAATACCAGAATAATAATGATAATATGAGAATCAAACCATGAAAAATATACAAGTTGACCATGGTCAATCTAATATACTACATGAAGTGAACAAGGAAAATTCTTCAATAATTTGAAAAATTATCAAACAACGTTCCGATGAAGCTAGTTATATGTATTCCTCTAAAAGAATTCTACATTCACAATCTAACAGTGAATCCACATACGCCACAGTGGCAGAATAGACATTTCATGTCAGGAAGTATGTATTCTCGCGACGGAATTCTACATTTTCGATTTAAGCGGTGAATTGTTGGTTTCCAATATCCTTGATGGAGGGGGCTCTGGGTTGTTATCCAGATAGTAATCCAGATCGCAATTTGTCTTGGGGAATAATTAGAAATTTGTTAATTCACTCCGAGTCAAATGAGCTGCACGGATGAGATCTAATAAGATCGAAACAGCTGTATGCAGATTTTGAGTCGCAGTGACTCGACCATTTCTATGATTCACTGTTGGATTGTGAATGTAGAATTGTTGTAGCGGAATACATATAACCAGCTTCCTAGGAAAGTTATTTGATAATTTCACTTTATGTAATAATAATATGTCTTCATTGAATGTATTACTCGTCCAATCATAATTATAACCATAATTTTTACAGGGCGAGGTCTATTGTAAGCTACGCCTACTTACTACTCTAGGAAAACAAATAATAGGCCAAGCTACAGAGATTTTTTCATGTAAAAAGTGTTACAAGAAAACCAGCTGCGCCATTGTTTGTAAAATAGTTTCATATGATATAGTGATATATTTTTCACTCGACTCTATTATTTATAACTTTGTTATTAACAATTTTATGCATTTTTTTTAGTTTTTTGCTTATAAAAATGAAACGATCAGAGTAAACGTGATGGTGTTAATAGCCTAATTGTAGAAAATGATAAGACGAAGAAAATGAGAAGTGGGACGACTCGATCAGACCCTTAGTTTGAGAGGAAATCGGAAAAAACTGGCCAAAATGCAGTTTTTTCAAAAATTCTTAACTCGCTTATTTTTGAGTTGTAGCGTAGATCCTCCGGCCAGTATTAACTATTGATACAAAATTCATTTGTGCGAAGATCAGAAACTGTCCGATGCATAGTTTTTGATCTGTGGTCATTTGATTATGTTACTATGCAATTTTCCAGAAGACCTGAATGCGACGATATGGTCCGATTTCAATTTACTAAAAAGATTTTGGTAGTAGAATTCTCATAGTTCAAAACCTTCATCTTGGTTTTTCATGAAAACGCTGAGATTATGCCTTATATTACTTTTATGTAAATTTCCTCTGAAAATTATCTTTTCCAGAGGATCCACTTCTAAGGCTACTAAATTCTAACGTACAGATACGTAGTTTATAAAATAAACAACTTTCAGTCAACGAAGTTGCTCGAGACCACTACTTCCTCAAGGTAAACACAAATCTACAACACGAATTCTGTATCCTCTGCAAGCGTATTCTAATAGCATGATTCAGGCATGGTTAGATAATGTATTGTGTGAGAAACTTACATCGAAAAAACCGGAAGTTTACTCATCATTCAAGATAACTCTACCCTCAGAATTCTTGGACAAAGTTTTGAATCCTGAATTTTGGCCAGAAGGAATAGCAGTAAACAAGTTTTTTATGAAGCGACGCCAGTCAAATGTTACTTCATGAAGGATAAGATCAGGTCAACATCTGCACCAGTTTTGGCAGGTGACAAAGGACCTCATTTTTTAAAAATTATCCAACTGAATGTTCAATGTATCTCCAATAAAATTAACGATATTGAAGCTTACGTTGCGCTCGAAAATCCAGATATTTTGAGTGTAGCTGAACATTGGTGCAGTTCTCAAGAAATATCATTCATGAACATACAAGGATACGTAATGGCTGCTTCATACTGTCGTCCTACTAGACTACATGGGGGAACAGCCATATATATTAAATCAAGTTTAAAATATGAAGTTATCACCTATATTAACAAGTTTTCGTTAGAAATGCAATGTGAAATTTGTGCAATTAAGTTAAAACATATGTACTATGATATTTGTGTTATGAGTGTATACAGGCCTCCACAGGGTAATTTGAAATTATTTAGTGAAACAATGTCTTATGTACTGGATTATTGCCTCAAAGGATCCGAGTATATCTTTGTCTGCGGTGATCTAAATATCAGCTATTTTGAGTCACGTACTGATCTGGATTATTTACTCTTACAATTTGATTTAACCATCACTTCTGATCATGTTACTAGAATTTATACTAACAAACACGGTATTACTAGTTCCAATAAAATAGATTACATTTTAACGAATGTTTGCTGTGACCTTTTGGCTTCTGAGGTAACTGATCCTCACATCGGGATCACAGAGCCATTGTTCACTCTTTTGAGAGTCCTCTTCCGAACCCTATAGAAATTACTTCCGTTTGTATATTCCGTTGTCTATCTGAAAAAAATTTACTATACCTCTCGTTGATGGCCGCAACAGTTTGTTTTGACGACATTTATCTTGATGTAGACATCGAACACTGTTTTGATCATTTCCATAACATCTTGAAATTTTTGTTAGACTCTGCTTGCCAGTTTAAACAAAAACGGAATCAAATTGGAAGCAAGGCCGATTGGGATTTCTGATGGGATCAGACAAGCTAGGAGGGATCTCAGAAATCTTCATTGGTTGTTCCGAAACTTGAATTCCCAGGAAAGTAGAAATCGATATTTATCCGCCAAAAAGAATATCAAGAACTACTGAAATCAACTAAATTGAATTTTCATGAAATCTGCTAGAATCTTCCAATATAGGAATAAAACCATTTGGAATTTAGTTCGTAAAGAAACAGGTTCCACCAACAAGGCTGGGAGTATTGTGTTAAAAGTTAACGATAAAATTATTTCTGAATCAATCCAATGTGTCTAATGCATTTGGTGAATATTTCTCTCAATAAATAATAATCAGTGTTCAGGAGCACTTCGGTGTGAGCCGATCTCTCAGTCATGTACAACTGTGTCGCTGGACCAGTAACAATTTCTTCTTCTTTCCAGTCGAGCCGTGGAGATTGAATCCACTATAAAAAAATTGAAAAATAAGAACTCCAGTGGGTTGGACATGATCCCGATTAAGGTTTTGAAGGTTTTGGCTCCTTATATATCGAAACATCTTGCATATCTTATTAATGTCTCAGCAACTCTCAGGCAGGTTTCCTTCGTACTAAGACGCTGTGGGTGATACCAGTGCACAAGAAGAATGCTGTAGACGACATTAACAATTATCGTCCATTTCATTATTAAGTTGTTTTATCTAAGTCATAGAAAGATTAGTTTATGATAGAATGTGAAATATTGGATAAATTCTCATTATAACAAGTTGCCAGCACGGTTTTCGTTTGGTAGATCGACGGATCTGCGGCATGTGATTTGGTGAGTTTTGTGTATGATTGTTTAGATGATGGGATTTTGTGGCTGGGTTTGTTTTTTGACCAATCTCGTGCATTGATTGCTTGAACTTTCAACTTTTTACTGGATAAATTGTTCATCTAGTTTCAGGGTGTTTTCCTCGAGTGGATTACGAAGCTTTTGACCAATCGATGTTAATTGCGCACGGGTGGGGCAACATAGCTCAGTTAGATACCCTGTATAAATGGGCGTGCCTCAAGGGTTCAGTCCTGGACCACTTTTATTTATCATTTTCATAAATGACTTGCCTGACTATATCATGAACCATTTCTTCAATTTGCTGAATATCAAGATTTGTATTGTTTGCGGATGATACTTCCGTTCATTATTTCTGCACAAACTTTTGACGAACTCAGGGCAGGTTGTGAATCACTAGTCGGTACTTCAGGGATTGGTGTTTCAGGAACTCCCTTATATTAAACGCAAGCAAGACTGAACTTTGTCCACTTTCAGATGAGGGATTCAGATCCCCAATTAATCCTAAATCTTCAGTTCGGTGAGCTGAGGCTTCTCAGTGTGTCAGTTCCTTGGATTCACTATTCATAAAAATTTAAGTGGAGGGATCACGCTATCACGTTTACAGAAAATTGAGTAGCGCATTTTACGCTTTGAGACGCATAAACTTATATTACCACAGGATTCTCTAATAAATTCGTATTATCCACTTGCATACAGTCACCTCAACTATAACGTTATATTTTGGGGTGATTCCTCATTTAGCAATTCAGTATTCATGCCCAGAAGAAAGATAATACGTTTGATTTTTAACTTGAAACCTGGGGAGACCTGTAAACCCTTTTTTATAAAGAACAAAATACTGTGTTTCCCTTGTATTTATAATCTTGGATGTCTGTTGTACACTCGTAGAAATGTTTTATTCACTGAGTAAGTGTTCTGAGTTTCCATATTATGAAACAAGGCTAGAGAAACTCTCTGTATTCCAAAACACCGAACTTCTAAATTTCAGCAGTCACCTATGTATAATGGCATCAAATTTTTTAACCATCTGCCTGATAGGTTGAAGGTTTTGGAGTACAGAAGATTCAAAAAAGAAGTTAAGTTTTTGTTACTCGAGAAGTGTTTTTACAGCAAGGGGGAATATTTTGATACGGATATAAATTAGCCTTTAAGTATGTTGTTATTAGATGTTATATTACTTTTCTTTTTTTTATCTTTGTTGTCTTTTTTGTAAACGTGTCCTATACAAGTGTATCTTGTCTGAAAGGATGAATAAAGTTATTATTATTATTATTATTAATGGGAAAACCATCTACTAGAACGATGTTCGACTGGAATATAGATGGCAAATTGGAATGTTTTATCATATCTGGTATGACTGGAGAATTGTGCCACTGGTGGAACAATGGTATCTATCAATGTAGAACACTTGCAGTAATAATATATGTAAAAGAGACACAAGTTGACGACCTTTCTCCGATGTCTCGATGAAGCTGAGCGGTCGTTCTATTTTACATAACTGCTCCTTTCTAAATTGAGTAAAACAGATGCAAGAAGTGCTTTGGTGCAGAGCTTCAATCATGAGAGCAATATTCCAATACTTGACGAAGTTAAGCTTTGCAGATCAATGATAACTGCATTGACGTGAACAGATTTTTTGCACAAAAAATATAAGGACGCTTCCACAATGGTGGAGATATGTTCTGGCCAGGTCAAGTTGGAAATAACCCCTATTCCCAAGAGATGAAGTTTGTTGATTGACTTGATAATTTGGTTTTCCATTATTAATTGAGCATTGAGAAAGAAAATTCATCTTGAAAATGTTGTTGCTTCTGTCTTAGTGGCATCGAAATAAAAGAAATTATCAGATTCCCAGCTAGAAATAGCCTTGAGTTAGCTCTTTATGGATTCAGCTTGCGTAGCACGTTGATCGCTAGATATAGAAGCACTTATGTTAGTGGCGGATGCTATTCGAGTATCTATTGTCGTGAGAAGAGCTCAAAGTTTGGTTTTAATCAAAATTTCAGGAGAAAACATTTTCTTGAAAACCTGCTTGTACCATGATGGCATTAAAACCAACCAAATTATCATGTCCCAGTCGGATATCATCTTGACATCTCTTGTTATGGATTCAGCTTGTACAGAGCACGTTGATGGTCAGTTGAAGAAGCACTAGCAGGCCTTCTGCCTGTGGTAGATGCTATCAGATGGTGGTAAATGCTATCAGAACTACCTGATGCCGAGATGTAAACACGTCTTTTCAGTTTTTGTAATAACGGCACTATTTGAATATGGTTTTTCTGGATATCAGGGTCATCTGGCGTTGTGGTGATTAACATTTCCGCTTTGGATTTATATATCGAAGAATTGTCTTTTTCTGAGTAACAACCGCCTTAAATTTTGTCATAGTAGCGTAAGTCCTGCTGTAAGTAGGTACCTGTGATTTTGTTTTGTAACTTGTTATGTGATTTTCTGTTTTACTCCTGATGAAGTCCGAAGTTGGAAGAAATATAGAGTTCATAATTGGAGAGCCCCCATAGTCGGAATATCCTTAACCTCATATAATATATATATATATATATATATATATATTATATATATTATATATATATATATATATATATATAGGTATATATAGTATATACTATATATAATATATATATATATATATATATTTAAAGCACAAAGTTAGTAGGATTTTTGGTTCAGTTAAACGTATTTCTGTGATTTATGTGAAAAGTTTTTAATTCTGGTGAGTTAAGCTTGTTTTGATATTTACGATAAGTTATTATGCAGTCTTTTTTATTTAAGTGATGGTAACGATATTGATGCAATGCATTTTGAATAAAGGGGTCAAGTAAACAGACCGAAACGTTATGAAATTAGAAAATATATATAATCGTAGATTGTTTAACTGAACCAAAATCGCTACTAACTTTGTTTCTTTAAATATTAATAAAATGGTTCAAGATATAATGAAATGACTATAATACTATAATATATATATATAATATATAATATTAATATATATATATTATATATACCGTAGGCATCTTATAGAATCCGGCATTCAATTAAAATTGCATTGATGTCTTTGATTTACAATTATCTGCCTGGGCATTTACTTAAATGCTGGCAAATAACAAAATAAGTGAATGTATATCCACAGAATATATCAACTCAGCTAGAGAATAATATAACATAATAATATTAGGTATATAAGTCATAAGAAACTTTACTTTTAATTCATTAAGAAAAAATATATAGTTTACGGTTTTTACTCGCATAGGGATTGGAATTGACCGATATCCGCATTTCACATTGGCTTTGAAGCAACAACACCGCTTTGTCGAACATTGTTCTTTTGTCGTTTTGCAGTTAAATTTTTTTTTTAACCTTAGCCCCCGCTTTTTGATTAGGTACACCGTCGCTGCTTCTCTAAGAGTAAGAAAGTTATCTCTCCGAACATCCAGAACAGTAATCATACTGGCTCCTGATTTTTGTGTATCCGGTCGAGAAAACCAACCCTTTGTTAGTCCTGCCTCAGTTCTTGTTTGATATACTTCATTTTGTTTATCTAGAATAACTCCTAAGATTCTGGTAAAGTCACGGCGGGCTCGATCTACAGATGAAAGTGTAGTGCAATCTCTAATAGACAATCTCTGCAAATGTCTCAGTAGAAAATGTCACCATTTTATTTACTGCCATTTTCTGCCTCTTATACTTAATAACTGTAACTAACTGACTGCTTCTATCTGAATTAATTGGGCATAAATATTTGTTTTGAAATTGACCCTAGGAGAACACTCGCGGGAATCACGGACGGATCGTGCGTGGATATATAATTGCGTATTTCATTTATTTGACTGGAGAGACAGCCGGTATTTAATTATATGCCGGCATTTAAGTAGAGTCCTAGGAAGATAATGGTGAATGAAAGAGATCAATACGACTTGTATTGAATACCAGCGTTTAATGAGATGACTAGGCTTTTAATTGACTGCCGGATTTTATTACATGCCTTCGGCATATCATATATATATAATATATATATATATATATATATATATATATATATATTATATATATATATATATATATCTATATATATATATATATATATATATATATATATATATAATATATAATATATATATATATATATAATATATATATATATATAATTATATATATATATATATATATATATCAAGGGGCGGCTAGTCAAAGGAGGCTAAGGAGGCTAACCCTCCTCAATAATATTCCGTGTATCGCTAATATATTATATTGAATAGTCACCTTTCAGCATATTCATATTATTTAAAATCATATTATTTTATGCACCTACCTTCCTTTCAACCTACATTATATAATATAATTTATTAATTAAGGTAGAAGGTATTTACATTTACTGCATTTCATTCATTTCAAGATTTGTAGCAACGCTGCGGAGGCTTAGAAAGGTATATTCTCAACGTTCATTCTGCCTGCCACAGAAGAGCAAACAACGGTGCAAATACTCCGAACGAATACTTCATTGCAATAGAAAAGCAAAACACATGTAAATGGCAACACGGATAGGAACCCAGTCTCATACAATGTCGACCAATCACAACTATAGAATTTCGCGTGACATCGAGTGAATTCGTTGAAAATCGTAGTGTGATCGTATTGTCTAATGGCCGGCGTGTTTACTTATATAGCTCGAGTATTGTTTTAAAATGAGTTTGGTTACTGAAGTTAATTTCAAAAATTTCAATGGTGACTTAGTGGAATATTTGTTATCCCATAACTTTAGTGCACTAAGTTATGAGGATAAAGTTTTGATAAAACCATTGCGACCTACCTCTGAATTAAACAATTTGGTGCAGCGTAACATAAGACAAAACCGCGGTTTTAATTCACGGAATTATGAGAGACACCCTTGCCTAACCGGATCACAGGTAAAAAATAATTTATTTTGTTGGCAGTGTTTACTTTTTACTAGTGAAAATGTCTCTGTTTGGGGCCGCTTAGGATTTGAGGATTTAATTCTATACCTAGTTGAAAGTGAGGAATTTTTCACCGATAAAGTAACTTTGAATACAGCACGCGGATTAATATCTTACTTACAAGATAAGGAATTTATATATTTATTAAACATCTTTGGATTAATTTTTGAACAAACAGAAATAGTTTTTCAAATCTTACAGCACAAGTTTTCAGTTGTAATTTACTCACGAAATCGACTTAAGTTTCTTTTGGAAAAAATTTCAGAATTTCGTGCAGAAGTTTATTTTAAAAAACTATTTTCTGTATTTCAAACTACTGATGATACGACTCAATTTAGCCCAAAACGAAAGAAATTCAGTTACGCAGATATGGAGCTTCACTATAAGCCAATATTTTATGAAATTTTGGATACTATTAGGGGTCAAATAGAAATAAGGTTCTCTGATTTGAAAGAACTGCATTTCTTCGACTTACTCAATAAAAATTTGTTAACCAGATTTTCGGCAAATTTTCCAGATAACCTTTTGAAATTTATGTCAAAAAGTACACTTTTTTGATAAGGTGGCCATAAAAAGTGAACTGTGTGTTGTTTATAATGACAATGAAATTTTGGGGCAAAATGAAAATCATGTGAGGACTATTAAATACCTTTTTGATAATGATTTGAATCAAGATTTACCCCAAGTTTATAAACTCTTATGTCTAATTGTTTATATCCCGGTGACATTGGCTTCCGTAGAGCGCTCGTTTTCCACTTTTAAGAGAATTAAAACTTATTTACGAAATTCAATGAGCCAGGATCGTTTGAAAAATATTAGTTTGTTGTCTATTGAAAAGGAATTCGTAAAACTTTTGGCGAAAGACAAAAAATTTTTTGAGAATATTATAGATCATTTTGCTAACGTTAAGAATCGCAGAATCCCGCTAATCTTCAAAAATATATAATAACTTTTTATTTGATCTCACCAGCTGTTAACAAGTTCGTTAAGTAGGTAGGTAGGTACCTATTTTGTGAAAGAAAAAAAAATTTGATGAATAGATTAATTGGCTGAGAAGAGTTTTTGTGAATATTGTAAAGGAGTTGTAGGTCTCAAGGTAGACACTCGAAAGTGAAAACAAATTAATATTTTAGGGTGCTTGTTTTACTTTGATTTTCTTTAAATTATAAGGCGGTTGACCTTGAAATCCTAAAAATTTTCGCCTATGGTGTATTTTTTAATACCTCTTGTAGCCTCCTCAAACCAAAACCTCACGAGCCGCCACTGATATATATATATATATATATATATATATATATATATATATATATATTATATTATATATATATATATATATATATATAATATATATATATATATATATATATATATATATATATTTATATATATATATATATATATATATATGTTACTATATATAGAAGGGTAGTCTTGACTGGTTAGTTGAGGAAAAATTTATTTGTAAATTTTTGAGGTTGCATTCAGAATAATTGTTGAAAATTATCTATTCGTGTGTGTGTTCAAATTATGCCTAAATTACTGAAAGGAATCAAACTTACTCACTTAGAATCATTACAAATTTCTAAACTCAATCATAATGCAAAAGATATCTTGCTGAACGACCAGATTGATTTGATATATTCTCCTATATTTAGTGTATTCAAACAGTAATGTTTTTTTCAAGATCATTTCATTGTACCAATTTGGGAAATCCACTTCTATTAGTCCTTCTTGAAATGTGTTCCTCTTGTCTATTTAGGTACCTGCAATAATTCTTTCCCACCCGTAAGCGCAAAATCTATAATTATGTATATTCAGTTCTTAACTTAATCTGCCCGATGATGGTCTAGTGACCGAAATTGCAATCGCAGTGTTATATTTTCAAAGTATTTTTGTGATAATAAACGTAGTAAATTCAAGTTTTGTTTTTGTTCATCATGTTAAATTATCACGTAGTAACGACGGATTCTATCAACTATTTAAATTCAATGAATTAGTAGGATTAAATGGAAGCATCTGAAAAAAAAAATGAAATGAGATTAGTAAATGATAAGTTGGAAAATAGTGGAAAAATGTTAAATTATACAATTAATATTCACGACGTTTCAGTTAGTTGAGAATCTCTAACCGTTCTCAAGTGTTAACTAAAAAACAAACAGTTTACACTTGAGAACGATTAGAGATACTCAACTAACCGAAACGTCGTATATATTAATTGTATAATTTTACATTTTTCCACTTTTTTCCAACTGATTATTTACTGATCTCATTTTACTCGTTTTGAATACTACTAATTCATTGAATTTGATTTTTTAGTTGTTTATTTTTTTTGAACTTGCCATTAACTAACCAAATTTCTTTATTTTATTTTTGTTTCAAATACTTTATAGACAATGGAAGTCCAGAAGTCCACATAAACCAAATACTTTTCGACGTCAAATTCATGGAATGTTGTGAAAAATGCGTTCTAGGGATTAATGGCCACACATGCAGTCAGCTGAGAGCAGACCAAGACGGATGAAATTATTGAAGGAGAAAGTTTCATGTTGTATCCGTTGTAATTATATTACGTAGTGGCACTAACAAACTGGGTGGACGTTCGACCGGACATTCGCCCGAGAATTCGAGATCGAAATCCTGTATCTGATGGCCCGAAGGACGGTCGGGGGGAGGCGTGGTTCGCTGCCGTCAACTTATATTCATATCAGACTACATTTTATCGATAGTGAAAGTATCAATTATTTCACTTGAGATATAACGAGCTTTTAAAGAATTTAACATGAAGGTAGTTTGATAAAATTCAATTGATTAGTGACAATCAAATATTTTCATACGTGTATGTAGATATATAAATAATGGGTGTAGGCCAAGCTACAGAGATTTAGAGGGAGCATTTTGTGCAAAAAGTGTTGGAAGAAAACCAGCTCCGCCATTGTTTGTAAAATGGTTCCACATGATATAGTGATATGTTCTTCACTCGACTTCATTATTTATGTCTTTGTTATTAATAATTTCATGCAAAAAATTGCGTTTTTTTTAGTGTTTTGCTAATAAAATTAAAACTATCAGAGTAATCGTGATGGTGTCAATAGGCTTATTGTAGAAAATGAAAAGACGAAAAAGATGAGAGGTCGGACGACTCGATCAGACCCTTAGTTTAAGAGAAAACCGTCCAAAATGCAGTTTTTTCAAAAATTTTTAACTCAGTTATTTTTTGAGTTGTACCGTAGACCCTCCGGCCAGTATTAGTTATTGATATAAACTTCATTTATGCGAAGATCAGGAACTGTCCGATGCATAGTTTTTGATCTGTGGCCATTTGATTATGTTACTATGCAATTTTCCAGCAGACCTGAATGCGACAGGTATGGTCCGATTTCAATTCACAAAAAAAGATTTTGAAAGTAGAATTCTCATAGTTCAAAACGTTCATCTTGGTTTTATATGAAAACGCTGAGAAATATGTTAAAAATGAAGCTGAACATGACGAAAAAGGGCCGAGCGCGTGAGAGTAGTTGAAGAGTGGGGGTAGAGCAGCAGGCAAGGAGAAGTATGACATTCGAAAGCGTCGGCATTTTGAACGTGACAGTAATTTCTAAACGTTGTCAGATAATAATTGTAAACCCCCACTCTTCAACTACCCTCACGTGCTCGGCCGTTTTTTGTCATGTTCAGCTTTATTTTAAAAATATTTCTCAGCGTTTTTATGAAAATCCAAGATGAACGTTTTGAATTATGAGAATTCTACTTTAAAAATCTTTTTAGTAAATTGAAATCAGACCATATCTGTCGCATTCAGGTCTGCTGGAAAATTGCATAGTAACATAATCAAATGGCCACAGATCAAAAACTATGCATCGGACAGTTTATGATCTTCGCACAAATGAAGTATATAACAATAGCTAATACTGACCGGAGGATCTACGCTACAACTCGGAAAATAAGCGAGTAAAGAATTTTTGAAAAAACTGCATTTTTTCCGATTTTCTCTTAAACTAAGGGTATGATCGAGTCGTCCCACTTCTCATTTTCTTCGTCTTTCCATTTTCTACAATTAGTCTATTAACATCATCACGTTTACTCTGATAGTTTCATTTTTATAAGCAAATAACTAAAAAAACGCGATTTTTTGCATAAAATTGTTAATAACAAAGTTATAAATAATAAAGTCGAGTGAAAAACATATCACTATATCATATGGAACTATTTTACAAACAATCGCGCAGCTGGTTTTCTTCTAACACTTTTTACAAATCTCTGTAGCTTGGCCTAGTGTGATTTAACCCTTTAACTGCCACGTGTGTCATATCGGCGCACAGGGCTTCTGCACTGAACGCCGTGTGCGCCATATTGACGCACACTTATAAGAAGTTTTATTCGCTTGCTGTGTCTGAAGCGCGCACAGTTCTCGTATATTTGTATTGGGTAATAGATAGCCCTGGCGTAGAAGAACTTTTACCAGAAATAGCCTACAGAAATAAGGTACATTTTTTGTTTGGTTCAATTTTTTATTTAGAAATATATCTTACATGCAAAACTTGAAGTTATTAGATATACGTGTGTATATTTAATGTTTTCGCCCCTATATATCATACAAAAACAAATATTCATGATATTTTATGTAATTCATAGAAACATTCTTTGCACATATGGGGTTTCTCGGGACATCCTACACATACCTAGCGTACTGTCTTGGCCATCTTCATAGCATAATTTCTCCCTTGCGCCTCAGAAAATCTAGATAAAACACGTAAAGACTCGTCAATCCACTAAATAGTGGTGGGGAAACACCCGAACGGTGCAGAAAGCGTTGCAAGCACACGGCTCAAACCGATTTTTAGTTGCTCTTGCGCCGTGTGAGACATTTTGTCACACAAAAAAAAATATGCAGCATCACCAAAAAAAGTAATAGAAAATTACATTTTCTACTGCAGGTTACCACTAGACACCAATTTGATACAATTTTAACAAAAAATTTTTTTGGCGCAGAGCTAGCTATATCTGAACTGCCTTGGCAGTTAAAGGGTTAAATGTACGCCGAAAAAGGTGAAAATCACATAAAAAAGTGTGTTTTAACGCCAGATGATAAGAGGGCACAGCTCTTATATAATATACACGGAAAATAGTATATTATTTTATTAGGAATAAAAGTGATATGTTTTGTGGCGAGACTAATAAATGTTTTATCAATATTAATTTACAACCAAAAAAACCTTTTTGATTCGATATTCAATTTGGCCATGTAAATAACTAATCTAAACAGTTTTACTAACTTATTATAAAATTAAGATGGTGTTGTTCATATTTAAAATAATTTTATGATATATAGCATATAGCTGTAAATTGAATTTTTTTTATCTCGAGGGAGCTATAGTTTAACGCCGGTTCCGAACGGCCAATGGGTTTGTAAACGAAGTAAATTACCCAACAATTTATCTTTATAAATAGAACCACTAAATTCCGGACATACGCAACACCCAAGAGCAAGGTGGGACTCGAACCCACATACCTTACCGCTGGTCTACCGAGTCCTCAAAATTGAATATTAATGATGTTAAATAACCATTGTTGCAGTTTATTTTCATTCATAGATGTACAATATAAAAACTTTTCCCAAACTTCAAAAAATGACGACTTTTTAACCTCAGTTCTTAATGTTGAAGTTTGATTTCACAGACGTCATTTTGTTTTTACTTTTTTGTCCGGCCGTGAGCGTACAAAAAAGTACAATTTTTTGTACGCTCACGGCAATTTTAAGAACGTCGGGCGGCGTACAATTAGTTTCGAATCCGACATAATGTAATGTATGAGAAAAACTGTATATATTTACTACAAGTTATTTCTTAATACTCGGTACCAAAAACGCACAGTCCTACAACGCGTAAAAAAGTGACTTTAAATGTTTCTGGCAATTATTTTGTTGAATTGTCAAATTTATGTTGCCTCACTGCGTTCAGCCGACAATTTTAGACGAGCCACAAAAAGTGCTTTTCTCCGAATGAAAAATGCGTTTTTTTCCGCAAACGGTGTTCAAACGATAGAATTAAGATAATATTTATAAAAAGGATTAGATGTAAAAAAATGTAAAACTAGATTGCTTTCCTCACTGGTTTTGTAGGTGTCAAGGCAACACAAATTTGATAATTCAACAAAATAATTGTCAAAAACATTTAAAGTTACTTATATCTACGCATTATAGGAGTGTGCGATTTCGGTAAGTACCAGAGTATTAAGAAATGACTTGTATTAAAATATATAAAATTCTTCTTACAGATTACTTTATGTCGGATTCGGAACCCAACTGTATGCCACCCGACGTTCTTGATATTGACGTCAGAGTACAAAAAAGTGTACTTTTTTGTACGCTCACGGCCGGACAAAAAAGTAAAAACAAAAGGACGTCTGTGAAATCAAACTCCAACATTGGGACCTGAGGTTAAAAAAGTCGTCATTTTTTGACGTTTTCGAAAAAAATATATTGTACATCTATGTATGAAAATAAACTGCAACAATGGTTATCTAACATCATTAAAATTCAATTTACAGCTATATAACATAAAATTATTTCAAATATAAAGAACAGCATCTCAATAATATAATATAACTTTATAAAGAAATAAAAATCTAACTTTTCACAGGTTGAAATAAAAATCTATTGAGTAAACGCGTTTCGTCATAACATTGACTTCATCTAGTACTAAACTATGGTATTACAAAACAATCTATTTATACGAAAATTGAATATAACAGAGGGGTTCTTAGAGAAACTAAATAACAATAAGCAATTCATTCTGAACTATTAGTAGGTACATTGAACAGATTAAGGAGAGGAGAAGGGTTTACTTCAATCTGGTCGTTAACTAAATTTCCGGAATTTTTATATTTATTTATGTATAGAGATTCCCAACAGTTGGTTTTATGGAGACTATTTTCAAATTGTAATATATTATATTTGTGATTAAAGGTATGGTTATCTTGAATGAGATGACACGCATAATTAGAATCAGTTTTCTGCTTAATATAGCTACGTTGGTGTTCGTGTATTCGAGTTTTGAAATTTCTAATTGTACGTCCTTTATAGAATTTTTCACAATCGTTACAGTCGAGTTTATAAACACCAGTACGTTCATCTATATGAATTTTTGATTTGTTGTTTTTAATCAATTTTCCAATGCTATTATTGATTTTATATGAAATTTTGACTGTAACGATTGTGAAAAATTCTATATAGGACGTACAATTAGAAATTTCAAAACTCGAATACACGAACACCAACGTAGCTATAAGCAGAAAACTGATTCTAATTATGCGTGTCATCTTATTCAAGAAAACCATACATTTAATCACAATTATAATATATTACAATTTGAATATAGTCTCCATAAAACCAACTGTTTCGTTTCTATGACTGATAAACTCATATAGGTAGTGAATCTTTTTTGTCTAGACTATTGTATACATTACATTCAATTTATGGCTCTAAAACTGTCAGCTTTGGAAATTTTACATGGACCTACGTTCCGAGTGTTCTGGCACTTGTCAACCTTAAGGGCGCAAATAACGTGGGAACGTAGGAATATGACACAAATACCAAAGCCAGATAGTTGAGCGTTTATTTAAGTTAGTTCGTTTTAAGTCTTAGAGACAGAAAGTTCGTTCTTCACTTTTAATATAAATAGAAAACACTCCTGCTTCGTGGCAGTTAGCACGTAACGAATATTTATATATATGTTTATATATATTACAAATTAGTGATTAGGAATTGTTGTGATAATTGGAGGCATTTTAAATAGATCGTTGTGAAAAAAAAGTACATTATTTCTTTTTTTAAGTGGTCAACTAAAGCGCGTGAGTGTCCGATTAAAATACTTACGCGGGAATCGTAGTTCCTGAATTGTTCTGCTAGTACATAAGGATACGTACCCAAAACACCAACTATTGGGAATCCCTATACATAAATAAATATAAAAATTCCGGAAATTTAGTTAAGGACCAGATTGAAGTAAACCCTTCTCCTCTCCTTAATCTGTTCAATGTAGGTACCTACTAATAGCTCAGAATGAATTGCTTATTGTTATTTAGTTTCTCTAAGAACTCCTCTGTTATATTCAATTTTCGTATAAATATATTGTTTTGTAATACCATAGTTTAGTACGAGATGAAGTCAATGTTATGGCGAAACGCGTTTACTCAATAGATTTTTATTTCAACCTGTGAAAAGTTAGTTTTTTATTTCTTTGTAAAGTTATGAATATGAACTTTGACCAAGTAAATGCCAATTCCATTCAATATAATATAAGTTAGTAAAAATGTTTAGATTAGCAATTTACCAGCCAAATTAAATGTCAAATCAGAAAGTTTTTTTGGTTATAAATTAATATTTAGCAGATTTATTATGGAAAATTCTGTGAAATAGTTCGTGGAAATTTACCAGTTGGAAGAAGATGCTAATAATAGTAAACACCGAGCACCTACCAGAATCAAAAAACCGGTAATGGTTTAAAATTTCAGAATTCCAAAATACTGAAGAAGCTGGTGATTATGTAAAAAAAAAGATATTTGGAGCAAATGCTTCACAGAGAAAACATTGGAGGGAGACAAAACCGAATTTAGATGAAATCATGGAAATTATTTTAAATAAGAGTGCCCTGCTCGAATATTCTTACCTCTCCATTCGATTGTCTATGGTTCAAATATAGCTTCATTTTCTAAAATTAATATTTATAGCCGATTTCGAAATTATTTCAGATTAGTTGTTATTACCAACATATCCTTATTTGAACTTAAATTGTTCGATATTTGGCGTTTCTTATTCTATTTTGTACAAGCTTGTGTTTTCGTTTCATACTTAATTGTTGCATCTATTTGATCTATTTTGTAGTTAAATGTTTAAATCTAGCGTGCAAATCACCTGTTTAAAATTATGAATATCTGGCGTTGATTAACTTATTTTAATGTGTACTTATTTATACCTCATAAATAACTGTTTCCTTTTTGATTATTGAGTTCGTACAAGAAAACGAGAATGAATGAAACATTCCGAAGAAGTCCTGGTAGAGAGAAAACGAGGGAAACTATGTTATAAATTCAAATCATTCGATTTCATTAACGTTAAAATGAAGTAAATATCAGATTCTCTGGTTACCTTATGTCAGCGTAAAGTGAACTTTATCGTTTGTAAAGAATTATTTCTTTAGAATGCGTATAAATTATTTGAAATGGAAATTCAATCGTCCATAAATATTTATGTTTCCTCAATTAGATTGAAATTAATGATCAATGGCGTCGCCAGCCAATGGGCAAGGGTAGGCAAGATGTTAGATAGAAGATATGAATTGAATTTTTCATACTTTATTACAAGAATAGAAAAATTGATTGATACATTGTGTGGTTTCTAGTGAAATTTTCTACAACTTAATAAGATACTTTTCGATTATCTCAGAGTAGCAATTTTTCCCTTCATTGCCCCTATTGACGACGCCCTTGCCCTAGATTCTAGAGCATCAGTTAAATTTGGTGCTTATAAAAAATTAAATTCATTGAAAATCAGTCATTTTGCATATATCCTCTGTGAGTTATTACTCGTTGAACACTATGCAGCCTAACTTAAATTAATAAGGAAGGCACACTAATTATTACTGAATTAATACTGCGATGATAAAGTTTTGTATATCGTTTATTTTCCGTTTCTTACAACTGTGTTCTCTCTGTTCGACTGGTGAATAGTGACTGGCAGTGTTGCCAGGTTGAAATCTGAAAAATCCCCAAGACCAAGCGTAAAAAATCCCCACTTTTGTAGAAAAATCCCCATTTTTACCATATAGCCTTTTTTAGGATTTTATCACTAAAGTATAACATGTAGTTTTAATGTTTACGTCGCATACTTATTGAATAATGTATTTCAATTTTTTGATATTGATTTTAGTAAAAAAAGTAGTATACATTTTGGCGGGAAATTTGAATTATGACGAGAATCAAGTTCATCAGTATGGATTATTAAGGATAGAAAAATGAAACAATTCATTGGTCAATCATATAATAATTTGTAAAATATAAAATAATTTCTCTTTTCTGAAAACATTACATCAATAATAAGTAATTCCATTTTTACTGGGTCTTATCCATTTTTTCAACAGAGGGTCATTTTCCCATTCGGGTCTATATTTATGCCTTTCTACATGTTGCTTGGCCTTCTTTGGGCTGTCTTTGCTTGACCTTACCTCATTCTCATTTCCACTACTATCGCCGCTCATATCACTGATGGACTGCTGCCGTTGATGGTAATTTTGGATGGTACTTTTGGTAATAACTACCTAACCTAACAAGTTTCTTTGTTTGTTGGCGCTTTGAGTCTGAAATCTATGGTCTGAACCGTGAACCGTCTCCCCAAGAGATATATCTATGGTTTAAGCATCAGTCTTGACAATTGACATATAAAAAATTCAATGATGGACGAGAAACGTTAAAATCCACACAAATTCCTCACTTTTTAAAATTCCCCACTTAAATCCCACATAAGGCGAAAAATCTCCACAAGTGGGGATTTATCCCCACACCAGGCAACACTGGTGACTGGTCTACATTACTGAATTTCACAAACTAAGAACTATGAGAATTTATGGTCTGTCGGTCCAGGCCAAGTAGGTACCTAGTTGATATACTGCCTGTCGACAAACTTACAATATCTTTAGGGTGCAATATCTGCTTTCTCTTACTGTTTCTATTGAAAACTATATTGCCCATGGTAAAATGAATATCTCGAGGATGAAATACCAGGAAACATAAATATAACTAACAAACATATGGTTTCTACGAGTTCTTAAACGGCAACTGAACATCCTCTGAATTCTCCTCAGAGTATATATTTTTTTCTGATTTAAGTATCTTATCAAGCAAATGCAGGTGTCTACTGGAGATGAAGAAGATGGCGGTAACACAGATTTATAGTTCAATACCATATTCATTTTTAGTTTTGAGATTTCATTGAAGAGCGTTTCAAAATCAGATACTACAAATGTACTCTAATTTTTGTAGAACTTAACCATATATTAGAAAACATCGCATATGATTTTCTAGCGTATAAAGTAGACATTTTTGATTTGAGTTCTTGGTCGCCAGAACTTACTGATGGTTTGATATTGTGTATTATGTCTTTATAACTGAAAACTATATGCCACTCAACTGAAACTGTAAAAATTCATAATAATTCATACATTTGAGAATAATGGTTATATTAATGTTAAAGTTTCTAATGTGAATTATAAACTTTGATGTGATGTTCATTGAAAATGAAAATGAACGTGAAATATTAAACAAAATACATTGAATCTCCCGAGTAAGCTTCCCCCTACTTCCTGTTTTATATTTTCCCCTCACTAACACAATTTTTCCCAATGAAATCGCTTTTAGGAAGAGCTAAGATTTTAAGAACCAGAAGAATTTATTTATGAGCTCCTTTATTCAGATCTCACAGAGTCATCGATTATAATCAACATCTGTATTGTTTTTATATAGCACTTAATCACTCTTCAGTGAAATCTGAGTTTATTCAATCAGATGTCATTAACCATAATACAACCGAATATTATTTATCAACTCTGATGAATTAATATAGCTTTTCATCAACTGTCCCATGCTGAAGTCATTTAGGTTCGGAATATGTTGAAACGAGAAAATTTTGATGGGAAATTACGATTAATCATCTGAAGAAGCCTTAGCAAATGAGAAACGTAGTTTACGTTATGTAAATTTTTGTATGAATGTGAAAAAAAAGGATTTTACTACTTCTTACTAGAAATGAATATATATATATATTTATATATATATATATATATATATATATATATATATATATATATATATATATATATATATATATATATATATATATATATATATATATATATATATATATATATATATATAATTATTTATTTGAATTGTTGTTGCCTGTGAACTATTTTCAACTTTTTGATAATTATTAGCAATAAAAGGCTTGGTGAATCTCAAAAAACTCGATTTTAATAAAAAAGTTGACTTTTTTTTGAAAACAATTTTCTTATGAAATCATATGTGTTTATCGATATCCGTTGGAATTTTTAAAATCGGACTAGCTACTAACTTTTTGTCGTGATACTATAACCCTTTAGCTTCGCCTCGGGGTGAAGATTATGTATTTCAAGACCATCCGCATAAACTGCTTCCCGCAATGTGAACCCGCGCCACCTGTGAGCCATGCGACACCTGTGATGTTATTGCTGTGATCCTACCAATGGAACTGAGTAATTTGCAAAAATGAAATGCGTGTGCGATGTCTGAGACGCATCGTTCGAAGAGAAGAAGGTAGGTAACTGATTTACAGTTTAACTTTGGCTCCGAACTTTTCCACCATCATATTAACGCAGCAACCATAAATATTTCTGGGGTGAAAAATATCTAAGATTTCTTTTCTGTGGAAAGTTCTCTGTCTGCTGATAAATTTCCCTTCAAAATTAGGTTAGTCATCTTAGATATCAGCCCGTACAAATAAAGGCACAGGCATACAGGGTTTTAATAACGTTTGAACAATCATACAAGCTTAGAAATAAACTAAGTTTCGTAATGACAGACAGACAGTTCAATTTCGTTTATTTACCAGATATGCTGGGAATGTGTTCTACGTAAAGATGAGAAACATCCAGTTCATTCTCGTAGGTAATCTATGAGTTACTTTTTGTGAGCGTAACCTACAAGAAGCTTCTTCACACGTTACATATAAATATATATATATATATATATATATATATATATATATATATATATATATATAATATATATATATATATATATATATATATATATATATATATATATATATATATATATATATATATATATATATATATATATATATATATATATATATATATATATATATATATATATATATATATATATATATATATATATATATATAAATATATATATATATATATATATATATATATGTCTATATATAATCTCTTTATAATTATTAACAAAAACAGGCTGTGTGAATCTTAAAAAACTCTATATAATATATATATATATATATATATATATATATATATATATATATATATATATATATATATATATATATATATATATATATATATATATATATATATATATATATATATATATATATATATATATATATATATATATATATATATATATATATATATATATATATATATATATATATATATATATATATATATATATATATATATATATATATATAACAAGTAAGAGTAACAAGGAAACTCCATAAAATTATATATACACTGAAAGCTATTAGAAATAGAGTAGACATGGACACCTTGAAGATTGTATACTTTGTAAATTTGCAATCAATTATGTCATATGGAATCAGCTGAACAGGTGTTTATCACTCAAAAACTGGCTATGAGAATAATGTTTTCTCCACGATCATCACAGAATTTGCCAATTCTGATATCAAATTTGATTACAGAATGCTGGAATTCCCTCTCTTGAGATTGAAGAAATATTCTGCAACACCTCTGCCCCCATGCAATTTAAATGTACTTACTTTCTCTCCCTTGTGATAGAATAATATTCTCACACTGGCTAGCAATAATAACATTAGCCTTGACGCAGGTGATTGACATCGTAGTTGCAAATTTGAGTAAGTGTCAAAATTATTGCTGTCATGTTTTCATTCGAAAATATAATAAGTAGCATGAATTTATTCAGTGATATATTTAAAAATTCTGATCGTGGAGAAAGTATAGTCTGCTACTCGGTTAGAATGAAAATTCGTGATGCTCGTGGTTCCTCACGCTCGCCTTCGGCTCGCGTTCGGAACTTTTCCACTCGCATCGAATTTTCATTCTAACCTTGTTACAGAATATACTATTCTATGAAATACAGGGAATCATGGAGAGGTATTTTCAAAAGACATAATTTTCTAACTGTGCCTGGTCTGTATATCTATAAAATTTTGTTATTTTTATTCAAGAATAATTCGTATTATCAGAATTATAGTAATTTGAATGCGACCAGGAGAATAGTTGAATACCGAGCGAAATAGTCTCTATATGGGTATGAAGCTGTTTAACTATTTGCCGAGAAAAATAAGAAATATGAAGAAAATCAGACTGTTCACGAAGGAATTATTCACAATGTTAGTACAATGTGAACCATATTCCGTGAATGAGTTTATAGACCCTTGTCGTGTAGATAGCATGGAGTAGGGTGTATTTTATGATTATTGTTATGTGAATCACTAATCTATTGATTATGAGGAATTTTTTGACTTGTTATATATATATATATATATATATATATATATATATATATATATATATATATATATATATATATATATATATATATATATATATATATATATATATATATATATAATAATATAATAATAATAATAATAATTTTATTACATCCATTTTGACATTTTATAATGTATTGGGCATGTCAGGTTAAACTAATATTACAAAATAAATTTATCAGCCAGGTACTCTCTAACACTGTAATATCCTTTCTTGAGAAGTACCGACTTTAAAACTTTCTTAAACCTGGTAAGGCCAAGAATCTTAAGCCCTAGCGGTAAGTGATTATACAATTTGATACACTGATAGGCTGGTGCTTTTTCAAACCTAGCCGTACTATGCTTAGGTATGAACAACAATTCTGCATGTCTAGTATTATAATCATGGAAACTATTTAACTTTGTAAATTCTGACTCATGGAGTTTAACATGGATCAGACATTTATAAATACAAATACAAGGAGTAGTCAAAATTTTCTTCTCAATAAATAAAAGCCTACAAGAGTCGCGTGGTTTCAGTTTGAAAATTATTCGTAATATGCGCTTCTGTGAAATAAAAATTCTACGACTATCAGCTGAATTACCCCAAAGTAGAATATTATAGGTAATATGGCTGTAAACTAAAGCATAATAAACTTCCATCACATAACTAAGATGCAAACAATCCTTGATTCTGTTCATTGCATAGAACGCTGAATTCAATTTTTTAGTCAACGCATCTATATGTACAGACCATTTCATATCTTGATCAAGGAAAACTCCCAAGAATTTTACATAAGTATTGGATACAATTTTATCATTTTTAAATGGAATTGACAATTTTCGATCCAAAGTGTGTTGATTGAAATACAGACACTCGGTTTTACTGATGTTTAACATCAGAGCATTTGATTGGCACCAGGCATCAAATTCATTTATTAGAAGTGTACATTTACATATATATATATATTATATATATTATATATATATATATATATATATATATATATATATATATATATATATATATATATATATATATATATATATATATATATATATGTATATATATATATATAAATATATATATATATATATATATATATGAATATATATTTAATTTTTAAAAAAGAATGACGACTCCCTCATTCTATGAATTAATACACAAGTTTGCATTAACGGACGTACGTTTCGTCTCTGCTAATGCTTTCTCAGATAACGAATATTGATTTTCTTACAAAATGTATCTATTCAAACATAATCGAAACCTAAATTAATTAATAGTGGACAGTTAATGGAACGCTATATGAGTTCAAAAGAAATGAGTTGATAAAAAATATTTGGTTGTATCAAGGTTAGTGACATCTGAAAGAATAACCTTGAGACTGATATGTGTATTGTAATAATTTATTTCGAAATCATTTATCCCAAAAATTTATTTAACAAATTATTTATTCTAAAGTTATTCATTCCAAAGACTCATACAAATCACAAATATTTAATATTCCATATCCCAATACTGCTTTCGATGTCAAAAATAGTATTTTTTGTATAACAAATCTACGTGAATCTCTATTGTTTTCACATAGCACTCAATGATCTAAGTAAACTTACTCATTAATATATTTTTTTAGCTTTTAAAACCTAAAGCTACGGATCCACCGGAGGATCCGTTGCTTCATTTTAGTTGCTTAAAATTTCTTTATTTTTCACTTGTATATTATATGTTGATTTTACCTTAGATACGGTTGCTATAAATACACTCATTATGCCCTATAGGGCTTTATGAGCGGGCATTATGGATCATAACTCCCGCTAATTGTACGAGGAGAAATGAAGCAGCTTCCATTTATTAAATACTTCATAATCCTTGTCGTATACGACTCTGGATTTCTCCGGCAATGAATTATTCGCAGCTTTGGCTGCATTTTCTATGATATTCTTCGATTACTTCATTTTCATTTCCATTATTTCTATAAAACTACACAAAGAAAGCAGTAATGACATTCACTAAATATGATGACAAAAATATTCACAAACGTCAAAATATCAACAAATGACATGCCTACTATGAGAAGGAAAATGAAAAGTATAGGAGCAACCGATTTTAAAATAGATTTTTCATTATAATAAAATAATTTTTTCGTGAAAAATAATATCCTGTATGCACCACGTGTAGATCCTAACGCCCATCGGGCGTTAGGATCTATATAACTCACTTGGTAGTTTCCATTTTGAGCGGTAGAATTAAAAAAAAAAAACAGGAAACGTGTTTTTATCGCTGTGGAAACGTATCGAGAAAGCAACTAGTATACAATCGTGTTGCAGACATATTCAGTGTGTAGTCCAGTGCTCAATATTCTAGATTACTGCCAACATGCAGTGGAAATACTAGTTGTGTACTCAAGAAACAATACGCGACTATTAACAATTTTAGTTGCTTCAATGGAAAGAAATTTACATATGTTGCCATATGTTTCTGCCCATGGTAACAAGGAGAAACATTTAGCAACAAAATGTTCCTTAGTATTCCTTCGGTTCCTTTAGGAAGGAAAATTCATTGGGACAAATTCCATTTATACGAAGGAAATGTGAACCAGGAAGTAGAGAAAACCCTCCTTGAGATATTCAATCGATTTGATTCAATATTGTGGTTTTTTTCACTTAATTTCACTTCATAATAGAAACGTTAATATTAATATAACCTTTTTTTTTATAAATGTGCCAATATTATGAATTTTTACAGTTACAATTAAGTGTCATCTACTTTTCAGTTATAAAAACAGACTTGCCAGTTCCAGTGGAAGACATAATTGAATATCAATATCAAACAATCAATAAGTTCTGGAGATCAAGAACTCAGATTAATAATGTTCACATTACAAGCTAGAAAATCATACGAGAGGTTTTCTGATCTCGTCATATTTTCCAAAAATTAAAGTAGGAGTATCTCAGGCTATAATGATAAAGACTATTTGATAAATAACTTAAATTGATAGACGGTATTTGTTTGTGTTTTTGATTAGATATAAGTAAGGTTTCGAATTCAAAAATGTAAATAATATTGAACTAAGATTGTATATTAAGATAATTTCTTCATATTTCCGGAAACACTTGTATTTTCCTGATCCGCAACTGAAAGCGGAAAAATTCATTTCAGTGTTAGTACCAAATTTAACTGATGAACCAAGGGTAAGGGCGTCGCCAAGGGTGGCAAGAGTGGGCAGCTGTATCCCTAGAGACTCGAAATGAGTCAATCGAATGAAAGTAATTCATCAGGATGTCGAAAATTTCACAAGAAAACTAAGAGTGTTTCAATTCAATTTGTTTTCAGGTAATAGTGCAGTCATTGAAGCTTTTTAGCTCAGAAATTTTTTACTATTAACCTATTTACATGAAATTTTGGAATTGGGCTTATTTTACCCTTAACTTCAAAAGTGATATTGACCCGAACTCCGTTTTCACCCTGGGGATGGTTGCCAACCTTTTTCTCTGGTGGGAATTTGTTTTCAAAATAACCTCGGATGTTGATAGAAGACCAAATTTTAAGCAAAAAATGTTCAATAAAGTTTTTTCAGAAACCCAATACTTTTCAAGTTATTGGCAATTGAAAATTCGAAATTTTTCCACGATTTTCAACGGTTTTTTGCAAATATCTCCAAAAAATATGCATTTTGAAGAAATATTTAATAAAATTGTAGCAGGTAAAAAAATGAACAAATCAGAGTTTTATAGAGTATTATAAGTGCAATATTAAGCGAGATATTGAAGATCAAAGCCGTTTTTTATTTTGTCTGAAATTTAATCGATGTATTCAATGCCATCTAGCGGAGAGCGAATGTTTCTATATGTGTATATGGGTTTCATCGAAGAATGACGTTTTTCAAAATATTTTACAACAAATGCTTGTTATGAGTTTATGTAAACTCATTAGCAACCTACGATATATACTTGTACCATTCAAAATAAGCGGAACTAACTTCAAAAATTAACCTCTACCATCAAATGCATATGTCAAAATAATCGATAAATTAACATTCTATATTTTCCAGCAACAGTCTGGGAAATTTGGGTTTGAAAAAATTGAGAATATCTGAAATTTATGTTACTGTATAAAGTGTTTTATTTTCTCCAATTTCCACTTCATTTTTACGGACACTAACACTTTTCAAGACAGTCATTCACAAATGTCACTTGAAAAAGACTTAGTCTTCGGAACCAATCGTATTTATAAAAATGAAGTGTACCTAAATTAGATTAAATAGGTAAAATTGTATTCTTCATATTAACATGAATTTCCATAATATAAATAACCCATCGATATCTTTCATAGTATACATACCTATATTAAGGATATTCATATCCTTTTGCGTCAGTATTGCTAACGAGTAGGTACTCGTAACTCATTATCCTTTTACCTCTGCATTGAGTATACTGTAACCAAAAGTAAGTAAACACTTTGTTAAATATAGTGAATAAAGCAAGATCTAAAACCTTAGTGAAAACATAATAATATTAGTGCAATAATTTAATGAGTTTAATGGATGGAATATCATCTGAACAAATGACTATTAAATCCATTTATGACAATATATAGGTTAGTTGAAGTGTATTACAATTCTGTAAAGTAACAAGAAGTGGGTATTCCTCTACATAGATATCAACAGGCATGCATACACATGTTATACATACATAGATAGATAGATAATTTATTGTCATTTGAGATATACAGAGGTATACATATATATATATATATATATATATATATATATATATATATATATATATATATTTATATATATATATATATATATATATATATATATATAATCTCTTGATAATTATTAGCAATAACCGGCTGATTGAATCTTAAAAAAACTCGATTTTATTAAAAAGTTGACGTTTCACTACGATATTTCGTAATTGAAATTTCTTTGACATTTATTGATTTGAAAAAAATTGAAATAGAACAGGGCAGCTTTGTATATGCTATTCAGTCTAATATTAATATTCAAAATTGTTATCATTAGATGGTAAGGGAAACCAAAGAAACCTTTACCTACGTAATGTTTGAAAATAATAATAATAGGGTACTATTTTCCTAACACCAAAGAAATTAGTATGGAAAACATTAAAGAAGTGGAGTAGAATTATCGGTATAGCACGCTTATATGGAAGCAGCCGTTGACACGTGTTTCGGACTCTTTGGTCCTCATCAGAACGGCGTAGCCAAGTATTGGATTGAAAATTTGAAGATGAAAATAGTACAACAAACAAAATCCTCTGATACGGAAGATAATCACACAATTGTGGTTTATTGTTTGAACTCTCCGGTATGGGAGATTTGGTCAAACTTTGCCACGGAGGCGATTAATGCTATCCGCGAGATCTAAGAACGAGTAAATAAACAATAACAAAGAAATTAGTAGCGGGAAAATATTAAATAGGTAGAGCAAAATTATCGGTATAGTTCGTTTATATGGAAGTAGCCGTTAGTTGATAACAATTTTGAATATTAATATTAGACTGAATAGCATATACAAAGCTGCCCTGTTCTATTCAATTTTTTCAAATCAATAAATGTCAAAGAAATTTCAATTACGAATATCGTAGTGAAACATCAACTTTTTAATAAAATCAAGTTTTTTAAGATTCAATCAGCCTGTTATTGCTAATAATTATCAAGAGATTAAAAATAGATCACAGGCAACAACAATTCGAATAAATAATTAAATATTGCAAGCTGAAAATATGGCAATGATCCTAAACTTAAGCTGAGAGTTTTAAGCATTGTTCTAAACTGTAAGTACCTTTTTTTTAAAAGATTTGAAATTCTAAATAAATAAAAAATTTCATTAAAAACGGCTACTTCCATATAAACGAACTATACCGATAATTTTGCTCTACCTATTTAATATTTTCCCGCGACTAATTTCTTTGTTATTGTTTTTATTTACTCGTTCTTAGATCTCGCGGATAGCATTAATCGCCTCCGTGGCAAAGTTTGACCAAAATCTCCCATACCGGAGAGTTCAAACAATAAACCACAATTGTGTGATTATCTTCCGTATCAGAGGATTTTGTTTGTTGTACTATTTTCATCTTCAAAATTTTCAATCCAATACTTGGCTACGCCGTTCTGATGAGACCAAAGAGTCCGAAACACGTGTCAACGGCTGCTTCCATATAAGCGTGCTATACCGATAATTCTACTCCACTTCTTTAATGTTTTCCCATACTAATTTCTTTGTTGTTAGATAAAATAGTACCCTATTATTATTATTTTCAAACATTACGTAGGTAAAGGTTTCTTTGGTTTCCCTTACCATCTAATGATAACAATTTTGAATATTAATATTAGACTGAATAGCATATACAAAGCTGCCCTGTTCTATTCAATTTTTTTCAAATCAATAAATGTCAAAGAAATTTCAATTACGAATATCGTAGTGAAACGTCAACTTTTTAATAAAATCGAGTTTTTTAAGATTCAATCAGCCTGTTATTGCTAATAATTATCAAGAGATTAAAAATAGATCACAGGCAATAACAATTCGAATAAATATATATATATATATATATATATATATATATATATATATATATATATATATATATATATATATATATATATATATATATATATATATATATATATGAATGTCAAGTAATGAGTGATACCTTAATTATTATAAGCCATTTAGATTGAAACACAGATGAATGGAGTCAAAATGATATAAAAGATGAAGAAACAGAAGAATAACAAATACAGTTAAACTAAAATGAGCAAATGGGCACTACCCATGTTACACAATGAATCACAACACAAAGATAAGATAACTTTATTAATGCATTAACTTTATACAGTTTTACACATTTTTTCCTCAAATTATACAAAAGAATGAAATTTAGAACACATGAATATAAAAATTTTAAAATATATCCAATATAATGTATATAATTACCAATCACAAACAAATCAACGAAACACTGTTAACAAAAAATAAAAAAAAAGAGATATCGGTTAAAATTTCAAGAACTCATCCACAGAATAAAATGCCGCATTCAACAGAAAGTTTTTAAGGTTCCGTTGTAACCCACAACTGGTCCCAGCACCTTTAACCACATTAGGAAGCTTGTTACATAACACAAGACCAGCATGAAAGGGGGATCTTTCGTATAAAGAGGAGTTGTGTTGTCTTGTTTGCAGGAGGCTACCCTGCCTCGTATTATATACCGATTTTGTTGACTTTCTTGAAAAGATGGAATATTTTTGTATATAAATTTGATTGTATAGAAGATATAAATGCAAGAAACAGTCAGTATATACAACAAAGTAACTACGACATGAGTCTCTTGGATTCAGGTTGAATAATAATCTGATCAGCCATTTGTGGAGTACAAAGACACGTCTGATTCCCGTTGCAATTCCGCAAACAATAATGTTACATGACAAATGCGAAGATGTCAGGGTTAAGAATACATCAATCACGCATTTTATGTTGAACAAACTTTTCAGTTGTCTAATGGCAAAGTATGCACTATTCAGCTTATTACATACATGGTCTAATTGGTGGTTCCAACACAGATGTTGATCGATTTTGGTACCCAGAAACTTTGTACGAGTTGAGAATGCTTCCGTGTGTAACACGCAACCCAAACTTTCAGGAGGAGTTCTTCCCTGTGAAAAATAAATGCACTCAGTCTTCTCCATATTCAAGAGAAGGACATTCTTATAGCACTAATCTTGATTTATTGCCAGTACTGTGCTTATCTTAGTTTCAAGCTCCTCTGCGCACTGACCAGACAGAATCAGGGAATTATCATCAGCATACATCACAATCTAGCCATCAGTAATTAACACATACATACTACATACATACACACACACACACACAAGATAATTATATAATCACAGTTGTCTTTTTTTTTGGTTTTCTCTAAGGTACGATTTCAATCTTTTTTTGAATAGGAACAGACTTGGAATATCTTGGATCGTCTCAGGAAGTGTGTTATATAATTAGAACAAAGACTATCCATTTGCATGTACAAAAAGCAAAAATATTTTACTAACAAGGATGATTTCATTATTGATAATGAACTAAATTATGACATCAGTTGAAGGGCTACACAACTATTGATTATTATGACTAAACGCGTCCTCAAGTTTAATAATGAGTTTGAGTTGTTGTTGTCGCTTAAAAACCCCACTATTCAGGAAGGCAAAAATGGGTTAGCTTATTGGGCTATTGGACAAGATCAACTAGTCTTCAACAGGGTCTCTGCTACCAACCTCCCTTTTAATAGATATTTATGCCCAAGCTAGCAGGGCGATTGGTTAAACTATAAGGGTTCTGATTTATTCACAGTAATAATAACAAAGTAAAATGAAGGTATTTACTGTTTTCTTTTACATAAGACTTATCTTTTTGTTTTTATATATAATTTTCCATCGACGTTTGAGATTCTTTAGGTGGATTGTACTCTTGACTTCTGCCTTTGTTCAGCTGTGGTTTCCAATGTGGATATTAGCCCCAGATAAGGTGGTTCTTTAAATTCCAGATAAGGTGGTTTTCTAATCTCCAAAGGTGGCTTTTAGCTCTAGCCAAGGTGGCTAAAATAATTCGGGGCAAATCAACATACAATCTCAAACTTAATATGTTCCAAGAATATCTGTAGGGTATCGATGGCCAATTCAAAGTAACATTTAGATTCATCTCAAGCAAAGATGCTTAGAAAGGCAGTAAGTATATGTTCCAACATTAAACTGACCATAAGATATGACCACATGAAATTTGCCATCGTTAGCCTACAAAAATCTTGTGTTAAATTGAGAGAATGAAATAAGCAAATAAATTAAAGATATTTTAAATTAAGAAATATGAGATGATTATTTCAATATTGAAAGATAAATAATTTAATATAGATAAATGAAAAAATATGAAATGGCGGAAAAATGAAATAAGGAATCAATTCAGATTTTCAAGATAATGCATTTATATAAAATAATTATATTTCTTCTCATAACTTACCGTCTATCAGACGCCACAGATACTTAATAACTTTACTATGTTGAATAAACGTTCAATAGATATTGAATATAATTCTAATAATTAACGATGTTTCTTCTGCAATAGTTATTTGGCTAAAAGGACCGATCATACGTGTTTCATGTGGAAATCCAACGCTATCTCCATACTCTCTTGTACGCAGGTCATTCATTCAGGCATTTTATAGCGAGGAATCACGGTATTTGAATGCATAGTTCGGTAGTAGCGGTTAAGTGGAGAATTTACACGTTACAGTGCATTTAGAGTCCGAATATCAAGAAGGATTAAAAGGTTGTCCTCTGTTTGACCTCAGAATACTGAGGTTAAGTTAGATTATAAATCATTTCCTCCAGTTTACAAAACCAAGTTCTGCCAATATAAAATAATTCACAAAAAACTATAATTCAAATACCGATTGTTCTTATGTTCAATTGTACTTTGAATTTTTTATAATAAATAATTATATCCTCAGTTGAGATTCTCATGGATAACCTATTTTCTACAAGATCTAGTATTCCATTGCCAAGTATCACAGTCTGTCCCAATGATAAAAAATTTTGTGATGTACGAATCACGAAAACCTCAACGTTCAAGATATGTTTTTCATCTCCGGAGTTGAAGGCTTATCTTGAATGAATTGAAATAAAACTAGCTTTGATTTCACGGACGGAATAATCCAGGAATTCATTCGAAGCTTGAAATTTTACATTCATAATATACTTGTAATCGCACAGTCCCTATGAGAACTAGATAATTACATGACTTCTGAAACATTGAAAGTTCTAGAAATACTATATAAATGTAAATGCAAACAGCAATGGAATTCAGAAAAGTCGTTTCGACATTGGTGCTTTTTCTACAAATACGAACATTAGTTATTTTATTCAGATTAGATAAAAACGGCTTTCACGCGAAGGAGCCAAGATGAAGCTCAATGTTTTTTTGGTATTTCTTTGATACTGTTGTTAATGTTATTATTATTCTTCATACTCTCATTGTATCTTTTTTTGTAAATGGGGAGGATCCTGTATATATGTTCTATTACTATTAGGTAATAGTAACTGAATAAAAATAAATTATACACGTAAATTATATGTTTCATGAAGGTTTTTGTCGAGATTTAAAATATCGAAAGCTCTGATGTGAAGATGAAAGTCAGAGTTGAATGGAAGCTGTAATAAAACCATTTATTGATATTTATTGTTTTAACGATTCGGGTTTAGGAACGGGGAGCATTGTTCAGCCTTACTGTTTTAATACAAAGAGCACGCGATGTAAACTGTAAAGTCTTTACCTGTTTCAGGGATTCCGACAGGGATGTGTGCTCTCTCCTCTGCTGTTTAATGTTTATTCGGAGAGAATGTTCAGACAGACTTTAGAGAATACAGATGACGGCATTTTACTAAACGGTGTACTTATTAATAATCTAAGGTACGCGGACAACACAGTTCTACTTGCAGACACAGCTGAGGGCCTCCAGAGGTTAATACACAGAGTCACAGAAGTTTGCGAAACTTACAACATTCGCCTAAACACAAATAAAACAACGGTTTTGATAATAAGTAAACAAGATATTGATGGCCTATTTTACGCAAACGGCTCCCAACTGGAAACGGTTACATCGACAAACTACCTGGGCAAATTTCTCAACAACAAATGGGAATAAATAAAGGAAATTAAGATCCGAATTGAGGAGAGTATAATAGCGTTTAATCGCATGAGAAGTGTGCTGTGCAATTTAAATATAGACTTGTACCTCAGAGTCAGAGCTCTAAGATGCTACGTTCTCTCAATACTAACATATGGGGTGGAAGCCTGAAAACATTTGAGATGTAGTGCTACAGACGCATGCTTAGAATATTATGGACTTACAGCATAACCAATGAAGCCGTCCTATTGCGTATGAGAAAGCAAAAAGAGGTTTTAAAAGAACGCTCCGGACATGTTATGCGAAACCAGAAATATAACCTACTTCAGGTAATTATGCAGGACAAGCTTAACGGTGAAAGAGGTATTGGAAGACGACGATTATCATGGCTACGAAATCTAAGACAATGGACAGGAATGACAACTATGGATCTATTTCGGGATGCAGCAAATAAAATCAGATGGGCCATCGCAATCGCCAACGTCCACTGAGTATAAGGCACAAGAAGAAGATTTCAAAGTCGAAAGAAACTTCACATGATGTTCAATAAAAAAACTATCTATATATTTTTCCATAGAGAAATATAGGGAGATTTTAGAACGGGAAATGATGAGGTGTATCCCATTTTGCCACACATCAGTTTACCTCTATTATATTCATCAAAGTAACGACTCTATTTATTTAGGAATATAATGTGTTATTCAGTGAGAATGGCAAGCACGGTTAAAGCTTTCTACTCCAGTAAAGTTGAAAGGTTCAAATAATTTTGTGTAATCCAATAATATTTATAAATGAAGTTAAACTTCTGATTCGATTTCATTCGAAATAAAAAATCCTCTGAGTGCAAAATGTATAACTTTCACCACAGAAGAAAAAGTATTATGTTTGGTGACGTATCTGAAATACATGTGCTGGACAGGATGAAAAGAAAAAAATTGGATTTCCAATACGCAGGAAGGTTTGGCAATTAACACAACTTTTCGAATGGAAACGAAGTGATAGGATTAGATTGAATCATTATTGGGAAACATGAAAATTACAAGAACACATTGAAAACATATAACAGCAATTGCAAACGCGAGGGAGCTCAACTGAGATTTTAGTGAAGAAATCTTCGAAAGAGTTCTTTTAAGAAGCGAAACGGGCAAGAAATGAACTATTAATCGTCATCTGTTAATTATACACACTATATATACTTTTATTTATCATATTCTGAAAATTGTTAAAGCTGAGTCCAATGTAAATGTTTGGCCTGCTGCTCATGTGCTGGTAGAGGACCACGAAGTTATTCATTCATGTGTACTTCTTTAATTAGCTAATATGGACCATTTATTCACCTACGTCTTTATATAAAGATGAATATTTTTCGAAATTCTATGTTTCCGTATCGTCTCTTGTAAATTTATTATTGAACATGAAGGCTATGAAAATATTTCTTAATATATTGTTTTACGTCTTAGGAAAATGATATGGAAGCTTGAATATTTCATTAAGCCCGAGGTTCCTCTATTATATCACTTTGCATTCTCGAACGAAATTTTCCAAAGATCCTTTCTGAAATTAATAATAGTTCTTATTAACTAGAGAAGAAGTGGAATACGATAAATTGTAATGACTATAAGTTTATATGTAACCTAGTATAGTATGTTACGCGTCCAAAATATGATTTGCATCAAAATTCAATTTGATATATTTTACTTTATTTTGTTGAAAACTATGTTACTTTTATATTTAATTGCAATGGTACATTTCTGCTCTTTTTTTGCTTTCGCACATACATCTTGCCTTGTTCCAATCCAAAATGTTTTGTTCTCCAATTGATTTTATATAATAATTCATACATAGATACTGTATTTTGATCAATAAATTGATTCATATTATATGTATAAGACTATCTTCAAATTCTTATATAATTTATATCAAACATCTATTGAATATTATGTACGTAATACTTGATGAGGTATGTTTATTCCCATTAGGAAGATATATACCTTTATCTTTTAAACTCACACACACACACACACATATATATATATATATATATATATATATATATATATATATATATATATATGTGTATATACATATACATATACATATATATATATATATATATATATATATATATATATATATATATATATATATATATATATATATATATATATAGTATAAGGTTAGTTGACTGACTAATTTAGATACCAATAATAATATTTGGGATTGCAGTCTGGGTGAAATAAGTGTACACTTTATTCCTCTATCTCAAACTTTCTAAATTTATTAATCCCTTCTTCAGGAGATGCTACAAAATATAAGTTGGTGAAACAAAAATATTTAGTTACTCACGAATTTGTGGTTACATTCAAAGATGTTAATACATGTTATACATCTTTGAATGTAACCACAAATTCGTGAGTAGGTAACTTCTTTGTAAGCCAAAACATTTTTGTTTCACCAACTCATATTTTATAGCATCTCCTGAAGAAGGGATTAATAAATCTAGAAAGCTTGAGATAGAGGAATAAAGTGTACACTTATTTCACACAGACTGCAATCCCAAATATTAATATTGATATATATATATATATATATATATATATATATATATATATATATATATATATATATATATATATATATATATATATATATATATATATATATATATATATATATATATATATATATATATTTATTCGAACTGTTGTTGCCTGTGAACTATTTCTAATCTCTTGATAATTATTAGCAATAACAGGCTTGTTGAATCTTAAAAAACTCGATTTTATTAAAAAGTTGACGTTTCGCCACGACATTCATGGCTTTATCAAAACTTTTTAGAAAAA
>JARQZK010000725.1:960000-1015000 GCA_030704885.1 Cynegetis impunctata
ACACAATACTGAAATATAGAATTTCGAAAAATGATATTTTTAATTCAAAAAACAGTTGAATGAATACATACATACATATATATATATATATATATATATATATATATATATATATATATATATATATATATATATATATATTATTTTATATATAAATATATATATATATATATATATATATATATATATATAATATATATATATATATATATATATATATATATATATATATATATATATATATATATATATATATATAAATATATATATATATATATATATATATATATATATATATATATATATATAATTATATATATATATATATATATATATATATATATATATATATATAATTATATATATATATATATATATATATATATATATATATATATATATATATATATATATATATGTATATATATATATATAGAATAGAATTGTCTCTAGCAGCATGTACCAGGTCGTCAATCGTTCTTAGCTTAGTCGTAGTAATTTCGGGTGTTTCTCAACCAAGACATTTGCTTTCTTCCCAAGCCACGTTTACCCTCTATGTTGCCCTCTAGAATCAGTTGCAGCAATTTATATTTTGGACATATCCAAAATAACTTGTTTTTCTGACTTTAATGATCCTTAGGAGTTCTGTTTCTTCATCTACTCTTCTTGGGAATTCCTCGTTTGACACTTTGTCCGTTCATGAAATCTTCGAAATGCGTCTATAACACCACACTCCAAAAGCCTCAATTTTGTTCATTGTTGTGGTTTTTAGAGTCTAGGATTCCAAACTTTAGAGTAGAATGGACCAGACGTAACATTTCAAGTGTCTGATGCGTAAGTTGATACTGATGTTACTGTAACCTACTACTTTTTTGAACTTGTAGAATGAGTTTCTAGCCATTTCTATTCGGCATTTTATTTCTTGGTCCTTTCTTCATTTAGCCAGCAACCAAGGTATTTAAACTTAGATACTCTTTCAATAGTTTCGTTTCCAATTTTGATGGTAGCATCGGTGTAAGGTAGACGTTTTTTGCTGATAATCATACATTTGGTCTTTTTAATGTTCATGGATAGACCAAATTCTCTACTCTTCTCATTAACTCTTTCAAGTGAAAATTGAAGATCCTCTGAACTGTCAGCTATGAGCGTTTCTCATTATTATAAAAAAATTGCGGAAACTAAACACTGCGTTTTGGAAACACTCAGAAGCAGTTTGTTTGACAAAAAGTATTTATTAAATTTTTCACTACCGTATGCACCTTGTCTGAGAGTCTGTTAATATTATTCTGACTTATTATCAGAGATGTATCCTCAGCATATAGAACCGTGTGCTCTTCGGAGATATCCGGCAGTTCATTGTATATATAATCTACAAAACTGATCCAACATTGACCCTTGCGGGATACCCTTAGTTATTTTGGCTATTTCTGATTGAATTAATTATTGTTCTATTACACAGCTATGATATGGTTAAGTCTAATGGAATACACCGTATCCCACACATTTTGCAGTTTTATGATAAGTTTATCATGTTCTGTGCTATCAAATGATTTATACAGGTCGATACACATTTTTGTTATTTATCGTTCAAGGATTCTAAGATTTTCATTAATGCTTGGGGTAAAGCATAGCTCTCATTGTAGACTTGTTCTTTCCAAAACCGTTCTGTCTATCTGCTATCGTTGAGTACTTATCAAGGAAACTGACAAGCCTTCAGCAAATAGATAAAAGTTTCAAAAACTTTGCAAATATTAGGCAGCAGAGATATTGGCCTGCAGTTTTTCTCATCAACTTCTTATGCACGGCCTTTATTGAAGCATTCATTAGCATTTCCGGAAATTTACCCCTTGACAAACATGAATTTATAATAAATGTTAGTCAATAGTTTGCGTATTGTTTGAACTCTCCGGTTACGGAAATTTGGTCAAACTTTTGCCACGTAAATAATCAGTGTCATCCGCAAGATGAACAAAAAATAAATAAATATTTCGCCGGGAAATCTTAAATATGCAGGGGAAAACTATCGATCTAGTCCGCATATATTGAACCAGCTGATAAGCAGTGTTTCGTGTATATGAGATTTTCTTCAATATCGGAGTTACACTTTCAAATTTAGAAAAGATCTGTTCTATTAATTTTTTCTGTAAATTGAGCTAAATTGCTTCAATATAGGTTTAAGATATGTGATATTTCATAAGTTAGTTGTGAAATGTAAGGTAATGAAATATATTTTTCATCATCAATTTGCTTCTCTGATTTTTCTATTGTTCTGTTTAGTTTATATATCAAATTTTGTGTTATTTTCTTCGTGAGATGATGAGATGTATAATCATCTTGTAAGGGTGATGTATGGTTATCTTGTAATGTTTCTTTTCTGTTTGTTGATGGAATAAGATTCAGTGCTTTGTCGATATAACTAATAACTATGCTGGTTAATCAATTCAGTGTTCAAAAATCAAAAGCATTTTGCCCCTGTGATGGTAGCGAATAAATAAAGTCAAAATACCTAAGAAGAAGCAATACAAAAAAAAACTATATAATATATATATATATATATATATATATATATATATATATATATATATATATATATATATATATATATATATATATATATATATATATATATATATATATATATATATATATATATATATATATCTTAAATCATGCACATACTTGATGAGATTCAAAAATAAATGTCAGAGTATCAATTTAAGCCTGGGGTTACAAAATATCCACAAGTAATTATTTCAAGATACGAATAATTTGAAAACCAAAATTGCTTAGAAGCTTTGTTTTAAAAACTGAAAACCACTTGTGTTCCAAATATTACATTAGAGCTATAAGTAATTATTCTATTTCTAATATTATAATAATTATTTCAGACCAGTATTGAATTAGTATACTCAAAAATAGAAATATGTCTAATTATATCCACATACGAAAAATTAAAGCATTTCATAGTCCGTATTGTTTGGTCAAAATATATGAATTGTCTGATTTGTCCTTGTAAAACTGCACGTGGCGACTAGACTTGAGTTATTTCACAAAATTTTTTGAACACTAAGTTGCAAGGAGAATTCATCAGTAACATTTCTATCATGGTGTATTTTGATTTCACATAGTAGTTTCAAATTGAGGGTACGGATAAGTGCATAACTTTGAGAGAGTCAAACATAAAGCGATGCAGTAGGTGAATAATTTGTTTCATGAAAAAGTTAATTTATATATATGTACACTTTCTTCTTAGTACGGCACACAAACCACGAATATATTTTTCGGTCATTTCGGAAATTTAGATGATTTAATATAATGATGATGAATTATGCAGATGACTCTAATACCACTGCATTTTGTGCATTACTTCAATGAGATTTCAATGTCATTTTTATGAATACTCTGCTTTCAACTCAGCTTTTATGGTGAGACTAATTTCACATCTACGATTTGAGCTAATCGAGGTGGATAGAAATTACTCGCTAATAAGATACATCGGCAATTGCATTCTCATCTGCCAAAATTAATACTGCTAGATATGCTAAACGTATTTCAGTTTCACCATAATAAGTTTTTGTTTAATTGAGATTTGGTTTCAGTACTATTAGAGCAAAATTATTTCCATAAGATATATTTTATAAAAACTCTATCGCAGCGAGCTGCATTAGAAAAGAAGGTTATCATAACGTATCCAGTTTGAAAAATATATTCATTAAATTATGATTTTTTTTCAAATTCGAAAAAACTGCTCCCTCTAATGTGTAAACAATATTCATTTCCTCCCTGGGGGATCAACCCCCAACCAATTCGTGCCAAAACCAATCACATCCAAGGTATCATACGGAACTACGTACTTACAAATTTTCAACCCCATTTCTATAAAATTGCGCCCTTTATAGTGTAAACAAGATTTATTTCCTCCTCCGGGGGGTCAACCCTCCAACCAATTCATATAGAAATGAAGAAAATCTAAGATATCGTACGAAACTACCTACCTACAAAGTTTCAACCCTATGGTACCAAAATTGTGCGTTCTATCGTGTAAGCAAGAATTATTTCCCTGAGGGGTCAATCCCCCAACCAATTCGCATTAAAACCTATCCCATTCAATATATCTTACGAAACTACCTACTCACAAACTTTCAATCCTATTGCTGCAAAATTACGCCCTTTATCATGTAGACAAGATTTATTTCCTCTCCCAGGGGGCCAACCCCCCAACCAATTCGAATCGAAACCAATCCCATCAAAGATATCTATGTAACATACCTACCTACAAACTTTTAACCCTATTACTCTAAAATGGTGACCTTTATCACAACAAGAATTATTTCTTCCCCCAGGGGGTCAACCGCTCAACCAATTCGAACCAAAAATAATCCCGTCCAAGATATCATACGAAACTACCTGCTTACAAACTTACAACCCTATTGCTTCAAAATTGCGCCCGTTATCGTGTAAACAACGCTAAAATACATAAGCACACACACACACACCCACACACACACACACACACAGACACACACACATATATATATATATATATATATATATATATATATATATATATATATATATATATATATATATATATATATATATATATATAGGGTGTCCCAAAAATCAACGTCAAGCCGAAGACTGGGAATAGGCCAGGTCGTGACAGTTACTAGAAAAATATTTTAAAAAATCTTGGTCACGTACTTTTCAAATTTTATGGATTCAAAAATAAATCTCAAAAAGTGACACATTGTGACGATCTTTCAAGTCCTGTGACTACAAATATTAACTTTTCGTCAGTTTTTTTTCTGTGACGTTACCATGAATAACCCTTCTGCTAATTACAGTTAAAAGTTGAAACATAACTTTCTCAGTTTTAAATGAAATGTTAGATTTTTACCCAACATTGAATTCAAAATTATTTCATCACCCAACTTCAACCGCGTGTAGTGTAAAAAAAATGTACTACATTATTTTGGCAAGTAACATTGAAAGATGGCGCGTATAGTCTGGATTCCAAAATGGTATGCCACTTACAAATTGCTACTTCTAAATTGAGAAAAAACATTTTTTTTAATGGAGCCGGATTTCATACAAGTTCGATTGAGAGGAAGAGTGACGTTATTCGACTAGTGGGAGCGAGACAGATGGTGACGCTACTTTGGTAAGTGTGAGCGAGATAGATAGTGACGCTACTTTTATCTAAGAGCGAGACGATTGACCCATCATTTCGTCTATGTTAGTGAAACAGATAGAGACGCCACTCTGGCGAAATAGGGATGCGTTAGGTAAATTGTGCAATACTTCAGTATTTGTATTGACCTCGTACTTACAACTGTGGCTTTGTTTATTGGACTTGATTTGCATTGGGATTTGGATTTACCTGCACTGTTTCTGACGACCCCGGACTTGTTTTAATCGTAATCCCGTGTTTTGTGTAGTCTATTATCATGCCATCTCGATACACCACACAGAAATACGCCAACATGCATCTCATTTATGGAGAATGCTTATGGAACGCCAATGCTGCAGCAAGAATTATCGTGAGAGATATCCAAATGCTGAGCGTTATCGCGATCATCGAGTATTTATTAATGTGCATCGGTCATTATCAGAGGGTTGATTTCCTAGTCAAATGGTTAGTGAGAGAAGACCCGTAATGCCCTACGAGGCCGAAGTCCCTCAAGCAGTTGAAGAAGACCCAAGCATCTCAGTACGTGATATTCAACAAAGCATAGGAGTTGCCAAAAGTACTGCACAGCGTATTTAAAAAAAAAAACGAGTTTCACTCATACCATGTACGACGAATACGAAGTCTGCTACCCCGAGATTACCCGGAGAGAGTGCGATTTTGTCAAACGATGTTGCAGAAGCACCGAGAGGAGTGGCCTGCCCGTTCACCCGATTTAAACCCCATAGATTTCTTTTACTGGGGTACGATGTAGGATATCGTGTACTCCAAACCTATTCAAAATTTAGACGAGCTGCGCCAAAGAATTGCAGAATCCGCTGAATACATCAAGTTGAGAAGATACGCCCGTCTTATTACGCGATTATTTTTAAAGAGATGTAGAGCTTGCATTGCAGCTGAAGGTAAACAGTTCGAAAATTCAATATAAACTTGGTAAATCTGATTTAATAAAAATTATAACTAAAGAAATCCAACCACTGAATTTTATTTCAAACGCACCTTAAACTAACAAATAACTTTTTTTCCTCAGCTAAGAAGTATCAATTAGTAAGAGGCATACCATTTCGGAATCCAGAATAAACGCGCCATCTTCCAAAGTTACTTGCCAAAATAATGTAGTACTTTTTTTTACACTACACGCGGTTGAAATTGGGTGAGGTAATAATTTTGAATTCAATGTTGGGCAAAAATCTAACATTTTATTTAAAACTGAGATAGTTATGTTTTAACTTTTAACTGTAATTTACAGAAGGGTTATTCATGGTAACGTCACAGAAAAAAAACTGACGGAAAATTAAAGTTTGTAGTTACAGGACTTGAAAGATTATCACAAGGTGTCACTTTTTGAGATTCATTTTTGAATCCATAAAATTTGAAAAGTACATGACCAAGATTTTTTTAAATATTTTTCTAGTAACTGTCACGACCTGGCCTATTGCCAGGCTTCGGCTTGACGTTGATTTATGGGACACCCTGTATATATATATATATATATATATATATATATATATATATATATATATATATATATATATATATATATATATATATATATATATATATATATATATATATATATATATATATATATATATATATACAGGGTGTTCCTAAATTGAATGTATAAACGAACAGTGGAGATCCCTTAAGTAAGTTTGAGAAAAAAAGTCCTGTAAACATGGGGTCGCAAACGTTTCGTTTTCGAGATACAGAGTTTCGAAGTTTGAATTTTTTTCAATTTTTTTTCTCATAGTATCTACACTTTATAAGATATTCAACTGAAATTTGCTATCTCTAGTATACTCGACGCCAGTGAACACCGTAGAAAAACTGAGAAATCGTATAATAGGCGTTTGATACAGTTAGGAATACTCGGGGAGTGTTAGAAAGAGTTCGATCGTCTATGAGACGAAGAACAAAAGCTTGTATAAGAGTTGGGGGAGGACATTTTCAACATTTGCTGTAGTTCAGTCCTTTGCGGTTACTTAGTTTTCTTGTTAAGATTTTTTTTTTGAGTTTTACGTTTCTTTTAGTAATACATTTTTTGTAAAGATTACACGAGTTTATCAAATCTTTATGAATCATCGCAACAGATCAGGAAAATTTCCATGAAAAATAATAATGAATTCATTCACCACAGCTTACAAACTGGCCTCCTCATCATAATTTGGATTTTTCCAGGATTTCGAGAGGATCGTTCAAAATTTTTATTCTCGAAATCGGTAGCAGATACGACAAAACTACAAGAGACCGAAAAGTTTAGTATAACAACAAAGCTTCTTTCTACATTTTTTCAAATTAACAGTTGCTCACCAGAAAAAAGTTCTTGAGGAAAACAGGTGACAGTGGTCCTGAAAAAATATCACCCTGTAGATCTGCTATCGAAATTGCCATTTCACGTGGTGAGAACTCTCAAATGTAATATCTATGCCAAATTTCAGTTGAATATCTTGTAAAGTGTAGATACTATGAGAAAAAAATTCAAACTTCAACACTGTATCTCGAAAACATAACGTTTGCGACCCCATGTTAATGAGACTTTTTTTTCCTAAACTTACTTAAGGAATCTCCCTTTTTCGTTTGTACGTTCAATTTTGGAACACCCTGTATATATATTTAGTTTATAATATGAAATTGAGTTTTTGGTGCCAAGCATCATAAAAAGTCATGAAACGAAAAACTATCTTGGTCCTAGGTCCAACTTTGCTAATCGCGCCCATTTAAATAAGCAGGTTTTCAAAGTGAAAACCTGCTAAAAATATGTGAGCTTCAGGGCTCCGTCAATAAGGTCGTATTTTCCGCGCGAATTGCATCGCATCTAGATACCTACGTTTCGAAGGGAAGTAATTATGGTTTCAAAAACCACGCTTCAAGAGGACATCGAAAAAAAATTAGAAAATTAATTGGGTCACATACAGGTCAAGCTAATGAAAGCATATTATTCTGATGATTCTGATCAGGACATTAGGACAAAGTGCTGAAATTGTTATGAATATTAAAATAAGTCCTCATTACTTATGGAAATTTTCAAAATAATCTAGTTTAAAAAAAATGCTGGAGTTGAAACTCAACATGCATAAAACTGAATTTAGGTTTCATTATTTTAAGTGATCATACTGTTGTTCTTCTATTAGTGAATAGATTGGAACAAATTCCTGACGTGCGTTAGTGCTTCAGAGCGCGCACAACTATTGATTGCACCACATGTAGTTGTCGTTAGTGCTGCGTGACTTTGGTTTAGTCGTATTTTACCCGAAAATAGAAGACTTGCGCTGTATTGAAAGCCAAGAATAAAGTACGGAAGAGGTTTATATCCGTTTTATTCCTCCTGGACCATGATTTTTAAGGTATTTCTGATTTTTGATACATACCTATAATTATATATGTATATATATATATATATATATATATATATATATATATATATATATATATATATATATATATATATATATATATATATATATATATATATATAATCTCTTGATAATTATTAGCAATAACAGGCTGGTTGAATCTTAAAAAACTCGATTTTATTAAAAAGTTGACGTTTCACTACGACATTCGTAGTTTTTCAAAACTTGAAATTTCTTTGACATTTATTGATTTGAAAAAATTTGAATAGACAAAGACTACTTTGTCTTGCTAAAATTTTTTTCGAATGTGGTTATTTATTACGTGCTATTCAGTCTAATATCAACATTCAAAATTGTAATCATTAGATGGCAAGGGAAACCACAGAAACCTTTACCTACGTAATGTTCGAAAGTAAAAATAATAGGGTACTATTTATCTAACAACAAAGAAATTAGTCGCAGGAAAATATTAAAAAAGTAGAGCAGAATCATCGGTATAGAACGTTTATATGGAAGCAGCCGTTGACACGTGTTTCGGACTCTTTGGTCCTCATCAGAACGGCGTAGCAAAGCATTGGATTGAAAATTTGGAGATGAAAATAGTACAACAAATAAAAACCTCTGCTACGGAAGACAATCACACCTTTGTGGACTATTGTTTGAACTCTCCGGTTTAGGAGATTTGATCAAACTCTGCCATATTGATATATGTATATATATATATATATACATATATATATATATATATATATATATATATATATATATATATATATATATATATATATAAATTATTTATATATATATATATATATATATATATATATATATATATATATATATATATATATATATACATATAATTACAGGTATGTATCAAAAATCAGAAATACCATAAAAATCATGGTCCAAGAGGAATGAAATGAATATAAACCTCTTTCGTACTTTATTCTTGGCTTTCAATACACAGCAAGTCTTTTATTTTCGGGTTAAATACGACTAAACCAAAGTCACGCAGCACTAAGATATATATATACAGGTTCCTGCAACAGTGGCGCGGTGTTCCATATCTCTATTTGGGAAACAGATAGAAATCTACATTTCTATAATATTACCTTATTGCTCGAGCTCGACAAAATATAAATATTGTCGGTCACACAGGGTGTTCACTTTCTTCTGGGCGGATATCAACTATGTTTTTTCGAATGGCAACCTATATTTTTCGTCGCCTTTTCGGTTTCTACATAGAAAATAAAAGATACTTTGTATAGATCCTCATTTCGAAAATATTTACGGTTTTCGAGATTGTTTGCATTTTTGATTTTTTTTTTCAATTTTGGTCACTCAGGATATTTGAAATTATAAAGTTGTGCCAAGTCCAATTGAAATTTATTTTTGGTCAAATATTCTACATTGGTAACTATCTCAAACGATATATCTGAAATCAACCTGCGATATACAGGGTATGAAAAATCGCTTGCCACATATTGTAAATAAAAATGTACAGAATATTCCTTATTTCAAATGGAACACCCTGTATATTATAGATCCAGAAGAAGATGGAATATGGAACACCGCGCCACTGTTGCAGGACCCTGTATATATATATATATATATATATATATATATATATATATATATATATATATATATATATATATATATATATATATATATATATATATATATATTTATATATATTGTTATTTGTTTGTCTTTTCTGAGCAATAGTAGGCCACTTAAGTTAGAAAACCGACTTTCTTAAGCAGTTAACGTTTCGTCACGAACAACGTGACTTTCACTTAACTTTTGAAGAATTGCAATTAATCAGATGTTTTTGAATTTTGATGAAATTGAATAGTCAAAAAACAAAAAACTATATTTAATGGAACTAGTAACTAAAGACGGCACAGCTGAAATAAGTTTTGTAACCTACCTCCCTTTGAAAAGTTATTTATGTCCGAGCTAGCAGGGAGATTGGTTAAACATATAAGGGTTCTAGGTTGTTCTCAGTAATAATAACAAGAATAAAATGAAGGTATTTACTGTTTTCTCAATACATTGATGAGACTTATCTTTATGTTTTAGTATATATTCTGTCGACGTTTTTCTTGGGTGGATTGTACTCTTGACTTCTGCCCTTTTTGTAACTCTTTTCTTGCTAGCTCCAGATAAGGTGGATATTGGCTCCAGGTAAGGTGAATTTCAAACTTCAGACAATGTGTCTTTTAGCTCTAACCAAAGTGGCTAAAATAATTCGGGGCAAATCAACATACAATCTCAAACTTAATATGTTCCAAGAATATCTGTAGGGTATCGATGGCCAATTCAAACTAACATTTAGATTTATCTCAAGCAAAGATGCTAAGAAAGACAGTATATGTTCCAACATTAAACTGAACATCAGATATGACCACGTGAAATTTGCCATCGTTAGCCTACAAAAATCTTGTGTTAAATTGAGGAAATGAAATAAGCAAATAAAGTAAAAATATTTTAAATTAAGAAATGCAAGATGATTATTTCAATATTGAAAGATAAATAATTTAATATAGATAAATGAAAAAATATGAAATGGCGGAAAAATGAAATAAGGAATCAATTCAGATTTTCAAGATAATGCATTTATACATAATAATTATATTTCTTCTCATAACTTACCGTCTATCAGACGCCACAGATACTTAATAACTTTACTATGTTGAATAAACGTTCAATAGATATTGAATATAATTCTAATAATTAACGATATTTCTTCTGCAATAGTTATTTGGCTAAATGGGCCGATATTACGTGTTTCACGTGGAAATCCAACGCTATATCCATACTCTCTTGTACGCAGGTCATTCATTCAGGCGTTTTATAGCGAAGAATCACGGTATTTGAATGCATAGTTCGGTAGTAGCGGTTAAGTGGAGAATTTACACGTTACAGTTTGATGAATCATATGTATTGTTTTTTGATTTTCAATTGAGTTCCATAAATTCCTCCTCATATGAAATAATTGAGAACCTATTGTATACATTATGTACATAACCGTTTCTGTAGTTTCCTTTACCATGTAATATACCTAAGCAGACCTGACTGCTGATATTGATTGAATAGCACTGATGTCGTTGACAGCTATAAACATTGTGATAAAACATAGTTGTCTGTTTTTTGACGCCGAATTAAATTTAATCCTTATATGTGAATTTCATGACTCAAATGGCCTGTTATTGCTAAGAAAAGACAAGTGAAAATATCCATATATATATATATATATATATATATATATATATATATATATATGTTCATATGTATTTTAGCGTTGTTAACACGATAAAGAGCGCAATTTTGAAGCAATAGGGTTGAAAATTTGTAAATAGGTAGTTTCGCATGATATCTGGGATGGGATTGTTTTCGGTTCTAATTGGTTGGGGGGTTGACCCCATAGGGGGGAAATAAATCTTGTTTACAGGATAAATGGCGCAAATTTGCAGCAATAGGTATGAGAGTTTGTAAATAGGTAGTTTCGTATGATATCTTGGATAAGATTAGTTTTGGTTCGAATTGGTTTGGGGATTGACCCCCCTGAGGGTGAAATAAATCTTGTTTACAGGATAAATGGAGCAATTTTATAGCAATAGGGTTGAGAGTTTGTAAATAGGTAGTTTCGTATGATATCTCGGATGATATTGTTTTTGGTTCGAATTAGTAGGGGGGTTGACCCTCCTAGGGGGGAAATAAATCTTGTTTACAGGATAAATGGCGCAATTTTGTGGCAATAGAGTTGAGAGTTTGTAAATAGGTACTTTCGTATGATATCTTGGATGAGATTGTTTTTGGTTCGAATTGAATGGGGGGTTGACCCCCTGGGGGAGGAAATAAATCTTGTTTACACGATGAAGCTCGCAATTTTGGAGTAATAGGGTTGAAAGTTTGTAAGTAGGTATTTTCAAAAAATATCTTGGAAAGGATTGGTTTTGGTTCAAATTGGTTGGGGGGTTGACCCCCTGGGAGAAGAAATAAATAATGTTTGCATGATAAAGGGCGTAATTTTGGAGCAATAGGATTGAAAGTTTGTGAGTAGGTAGTTTCGTATGATATATTGGATGGGATTGGTTTTGGTAGAAATTTCTTGTGGAGTTGACCCCCCAAGAGAGGAAATACATTTTATTTACACGCAATTTTGGGACCATATGATTGAAACTGTGTATGTAGGAATTTTCGTATGATATCTTGGAAGATATTTATTTCGATATAAATTGGTATTTTCGATATGAATTGACCCTCCGGAGGAGGAAATAAATATTTTTTATACGATAGAGAGCGCAATTTTTTCGATTTGGATTTGGAACAAAAATCATAAATGAATGAATAGATTTTTCAAACTTTATACGTTTTGAAAACCTGCTTTTCTAATGCAGCTCGCTGTGATAGAGTTTTTTCAAATTTTGTTCTTGAAATCTGAAGCCCTATCGACTCAAAAATGTCTTAAAGACCTATTTAGGTGTCGTATCTCGATAGAAACTTCTTGTCTACGATTAATTATTCAGATCCAATTTATATTTTCAAAGGACTTCGAGACATGGCAATGATCACAAAACATAACCTACGTGTTTTCGTGCAAAGCGATTTGAAATCACATATAACAGGAGAATAACGATCAATTGGCAATTTCCTTTGAAATGCTTGGTGAATGCACATTCCGCGGCATTGAATTGAATTCAGGTATGAAGTTCGTTACCTGGCAACGAAGGTGAGTTACATCTTTATGTGTTAACTTCTGTTCACTAGGAGCTGATTTATATGGTCCTTAACAAAACAAATCAGCATGAGGTACTTTAAGGTTATGAATCAATTATCATTTAGCAGAATTTTGAATATTTTATCAAGATCATTCTGATCAAGATCAAGATATTACATTACATTAAGTTAGGCTAGAATTTCATGATGAATCGTTAATAATTTTATGATAAATTATGTTCATCGTATTTCAACAATTATAACTGTTGAAAATATTCAAGACAAATGAAGGGAAGACCCCCTACACGTTGGACGGACGATTCAATGGAATGTGCAGGCAACTGGATACAAAGAGCTCAAGACAGAAAGAAATGGGCACAAATGGGGAAGGTTTATGTCCAGCAGTGGACGCAGAGATCTGAATGATGCTCATATATATATATATTAATATATATATATATATATATATATATATATATATATATATATATATATATATATATATATATATATATATATATATATATATATATATATATATATATATATATATATATATATTATATATCATATATATAATATTATGTATATATATATATATATATATATATATATATAATGCAAATGACTGCACTGAGATTAAATTCTTGGGGGTTCGACTGGATCCGGGGTTGCTGTGGGACGCGCATATCGATGCCTTGATCAAGAGACTAGGAACCAGCTGTTTTGCGTTGCGGAGCATTGCCGGATGTGTCTCGGAGGCAGTGTTGAAAACTTCCTACTTTGGAATTTCATTCCATCATGGCATATGCTGTACTTGTATAGGGCCATGCTGCTAGGTCTGATATGGTTTTTGGCCATTAGAATTGTTTCTGGCTTGGGGTATCGAGACTGCTGCAGGTCGGCATCTAAACGCCTTGGAGTGTTGACATTTCCCTGTGTGTATATTTTGGAGAATCTCATGTTTGTGAGGAAGAATATGGAACTTTATAAGACGTATCGAAATGTACACGCACTCGGGATAATGTTGTTGGCAGGTATCATCGGTTGAGGAGGTGTCGGGATGGCCCTGGGTATCTGGCCATAAAGGTTTTCAATAAGATACATTTAGATATGAGAGAGATTCCAATAAACGAATTCAAGAACAGATGTAAAAACATGTTGCAGAGTGGATGTTTTTATTCAGTTCAGGAATACTTGGAGAGCTTTTTAACCTTTTAATTGTACATGTTTTATTTTAATGTTTTGTGACATGTATTTTAATTGTGTTGAAATTTTGAAATATGTAATCTTACTTTATCTTTGTGACATGTGGAAATACTGAATGTGTATGTTACCATGAATAAATTATCTATTTATCTATCTATTTATCTATCTATCTATCTATATAGAAAATAAAATAAGGGTGTTTCGTCTTCAGGTAATCTAAAACGAAAACGAAAACTAAAACAACAACTAACTGAAAAACTTCATACGACTGGAATAGTCTAATAGTCTCGTTTAAATTGAAAAACATGGAAAACAACCTTAAAACAGAAAACATCCATAAAAGTGAACGAACATGCAACATATCAGTGACATCGACTTATCTTCTTGGCGTTCGATACAGCAAAGGAACAACTAGCGATCATATCTTCTTCTTAGGACGCAGTCATCATTAAATATTCCAGCATCCATTCACCATTTAACCTCCACCATTGTCACAAGAAAGTAAAAAACTGTGAATACTGCTGAGGTTTTGAGTATCGGATTTGGTATTCATGGTATTTATATTACTATTGATATGATATATTACAAAATCTCCTCTGCTAGCTATCCTCATATTCCAAAATACTTGCACTATCGAAATCAATAACATGTCCTGTGTCTCTTATGTGTTGGACTAACGCACATCTATGAGGTCTCACAACAGAGTCACTTTTATGCAATACAACCCTTCTACCAAGAGCCTGTGATGTTTGCCCTATATGAATCATTGGATAATTCTTGCACTCCAGCTAATAGACGACATTCTTCAATTGAGAGATTTTTAACCTGTCTAACCTGGTTTAACTGTGAGTTACAGTGACTCACAGTTAAACCAGTGAATTATAATAACGTTAAATGCTTCGTTGCTTTAGTCAATCCATAATGAATTTCCACTTGAGTTTATACATAATAATTTTTGAATTGAAAATGGCTAATCGCCGAAACGCGTAAAGAAGTTTCTCATTATTGAAACCTAGAGAAAAACTCTCTTCAACATTATAAGTGACCTACCCCTAAGAATTATAAATTGAATATATATATATATATATATATATATATATATATATATATATAGGCAAAAAGGAGGCTACATTTAAATCAAACAACCATTGGTCATGAACATCTATATTTCGGTCCTTATTTTGGGACCTTCATCAGAATGCTAGAAGTAAAAGAACTCACATAGTAGCATATCAACAAACTAATATATATATATATATATATATATATATATATATATATATATATATATATATATATATATATATATATATATATATAGGGTTGAAATTAAACTCACTTTAAAAGCGAATAAAATCGCTTTGAAAGGAAATGAATAAACATCAAAAAAATATTTCAAACTTTAGGTAAAGGTGATACACAAAAAATAATATATGCCACATTTGATAGACAAAATGCACTTTGAGAAAATAACATTAACTCCATATAAAATATGTTACAACATGAAAGTAATAGCCATAACTTATTGTAATAATTTTCGACTATGAAGAAACCTAATCCGCTTCAAAATATTGTATAACGCTCTTTAAATACGGTTTGCACTATAGAACGACAGTATGTGCAATGAGTAATAACAAACCCGCGAAGAAGAAAGTTTGGCGGCAACAAACGACCGTTAACAGGTACCTAAGTCAAAGTGCGAATCTGTCAAAGTGCGAATCTGTCAAGTGCGAATCTGCCATTTTGTACTTGGTTTGTCCAAAGTAGAGTTAGGAGACAGTAGATGATCATGCGAATCATGTAGCCAACAGTAGGGGGCTTTCATCGTCAGCAAAGTTGTTAGTGCGTCAGCTCAATAACGACGGCAAAAAAAACATTGAGGTAAAATCCGGAATATAAAAGAAGAAAAATTATTTGTTCGAGATATTCGTGCCCTACAACTTTTGAGACTTTTACAGCAGCTTTAAGGCTATTCCTGAAAAAATGGCATGATGCGGGTGATGGTAACTCTAATCAAAGTATAAAGGACTTTTTAAATTAAGTACTTCGAAAAGACGTAGCTAGGAGAAAATCATTTTTATACAAAAGCAAGAATTGCTACAAAAGTTTGGACCCAAGAATGTGTACAAATCTGGATATCCATTTGAAATGTAAATGTTTTGATACTTTTTGTAAATCTCAGGAGATAGTAAAAATAATGTTGTATTCTGAAAACGATAAAGTGGTGTGTCGGTGCTCAAGTTTTTTGAAACAGTATGTATGCAAACATTCTCTAGGTTTGTTAGTCATTATGAAACAAGCAAAGGTGCCTTTCGAAGCGAAAAGTGTACCTCTCGACCACAAAAGGAAGAGAGGACGGCCAGCCATAGCGAAGGCTATTTGTTTTGCCATATTATTATTCTTTTGATCACACATAATACATAATTATGTAACAAGGACAATACTTATTCATTTTATTCAAAAAAATATGTTCATTTTGTTAATAAAATTATACACAGTTTATAAATGTGTACTTATCTGAATGTTTACTGTGTTCCAAATTCAGACCCAATCCAAAGTGCGATTCTGTTTTTTTATAGTGGGTGGTCTTAGGTTGAAATGTACCTATTCCAAAGTGCGATTGTATAATTTTATTATGGGTAAGGTTAAAAGTCAAAATGTACCAAATCCGAAGTGCGTTTGTATCTTTTTATAGGTATTAAACTTAAAGTGAAGATATAACTTATGCAGAGTGCAAATCTGCAATTTTATAGTTTGTAGGCATAAAGTCAAAAGAAATTGTCAAAAGTGAAATTATATGTTCCCCATATATATATATATATATATATATATATATATATATATATATATATATATATATATATATATATATATATATATATAATGTCTCCCATTCAGTAGATACTGTGTTAGTTTGCGTTGTTTTATTTTATATTAGCTCAAATTATAAACGTTTTTTAATCATCTGAATTCATCAACTTGATACGTTATATAATATATTCTGATTTTTTTCCACAGGGGACCATTTGACAAATATTCAATTGATGATGTGCAATCTCCCTTGCAAATGGGTAGTATGCTCAAACATGACGGTGACAAGGCACAAAGGGAAAACAACGGGCCTACCAGTATCGTGCAGGAAAATACGAAATATTTAACTTGCAAAATAGGCTATCAACCAGGCAGAGAGACAGTGCCGGGGTTAATGAATACTGTCAATATATATTTCCTCAGAGTCTGTAAATAACCAAATCGCTCCGAGATACCGTTGTTACAAACCAATTAATTTGCCCTCTGGTGGTTTTGGATTGAACAAATCGAATCTTGAAGACTTGAGAAATAACGTTGCTTCGATTAAGAAGCGAATAATGAAATTCTTTCGTTATGTTGATATAAGAGCTGATGAATCGTAAATCACAGCTTATTGAAATAATTCCTAGTTCTCCACTAGTTCTAGACCAGCTATATTCATATAGAATATGTCAAAAACTTCAAATGACTCGAATTAACTAATTCATAAATGTTCATAATTTCAAAAATGAAAACAACGAATATATTCCTTAGCTTTAATTTTGTTCATATATCTATTAGAAATTTTCTTGAAAGTGGTTTTGTTCAATTAATCAAATTCAAAATTCTAAAACACTATATGAAATTATTGTTTTTGTTGTTTTAATATAATCGATATGCTCCCAATAAATAATAATTTTCTTTTCACTTAGTGTATTCTTGAATTCGTACATGTGATTATTACAATGCGATGGTCGCATTTTAAAACATGAAGTTTCTATATATGGATATAAAATATAAAAACACTGCTTAGAAATGGCAATATTAGAAATGAAAATAAAGCTACATCATTATTTTTCGAAAGTTAAATATTTATGAGGAGAAATAAATAAATAAATAGTTGATGGAATCCGTCGTTACTACGTGATAATATAACATTATATATACCTATATATATATATATATATATATATATATATATATATATATATATATATATATATATATATATATATATATATATATATATATAATATAACTAAATTTGAATTTACTACGTTTATTATCACAAAATATTTTGAAAGTTCAGGAGTTTATAAGTTGATTTGTCCTGTATGTAAAGGAGTATATATAGGTCAGACTGGTCGATCGTTCAAGACAAGATTTAAAGAACACCAACAATTTTTTTTTTTAAATAAAACGGATTCAACGTTTTCAAATCATTGCCGTGAAAACCACCACCCATTTCCACAAATAGATAATTTACCAAATAATGCACAAATCACCGAAAGGAACCAAACTTACTTACTTAGAATCATTAGAAATTTTTAAACTCATTCATAATGCAAAAGAAATCTTGCTGAACGACCAGATTGACTTAATATCTTCACCTATATTTAGCGTATTCAAACAATAACGACCTTTCTAAGAACATTGTATTGTACCAATTTGGGAAATTCACTCGATTAGCCCTTCCTGAAATATGTTCCTCTTGTCTATTTAGGTACCTGCAATAATTCTTTTCCACCCGTAAGCGCAAATCTACAATTCTGTATTCAGTTCTTAACTCAATCTGCCCGATGATGGTCTAGTGACCGAAATTGCAATCGCAGTGTTGAAAATTTTTTCAAAATATTTTGTGATAATAAACCAAGTAAATTCAAATTTAGTTTTGTTCATCAGAAATAAATAAAATACTTGTCTGAATAATTTTAATTGAAAATTAACGATTAACAATCATTTTAAATTCATAAATTAAAATGATTATTTTTTGACGTTTCTTAAAACCAATGAAATGCTTCTTTATTTATCAAAAGAGTAAGTTTTAACCAATGATGTCATTGTTATAGTGGGAATAAATCTTTTGTGATTATTCTCGGGAATAATCACTGTAGCTTTTATTTGCTTAGCAAGTGTCAGATAGTTGTCAAAATAATTACCTAATTGTGTCAACGCGATATATAAAATGGATGAAAATCATCGGTTTAGTACCTTTTCTGATGCAGAAATAACAAAAAATATTTTAGAAACTACTTCGAAAAACAATCTAATAATTAATCAGTCTATATGGAGTTAATTTAAGACCTTCACCAAATAAAGAAATTATATTCTGGATCAATCTACTACAACAGCTACTCTGGCATTGATTTTGAAAGATTGGGCTTATAACATGAAAATAAAGGACGGAAATGATTATAAAGAAGCAGTAATAAAGACAATGTGGAATAAAACGGCAAAATTAGTTCAAGAACTTTACTTTAATAAGTATAACAGGTCATTTGATCCTTTCAATGATATAGAATTCAAAAATGCTCGAGATGCAAGAGATGCAAAAAGAAAAATTTTACAAAAACATCCTGAAAAGCACAAACAAAGTTCGGTGGCACTTTCTAATACAGAATTGTTGAATCAAAAAATAATCTAGTCAAATATAACTCGCGAGTTCGATAAATTATAGAAAATAATTTGACCATTTGGAAATAGCCACTCGAGCCCTCCGGGCTCTCGTGACTATTGCCTGGCAACAAGTTTTGAAAAAATCTATCAAATTATTTTCAATTTATTCTCACTCTCTTGTTATATTATTACTGAGAAAAATCGTTCAATAGAAATCCCTGCATATGGGTATTTATACAATTACTACTTAACAGTGCGGATAAGAAATAGGAATAAGCACAAAATACAATAAACTATATTGCCAAACAATAACAAATTGAGTACCCATAAACTTCAATGACTACATACTGATGGATACAAATGAACTGAACCTGAAATGCAGATATTCTGGTGATCCACATTATAATAATTCGTCATAGGAATGTAATAAAGAAGTAGTTTGGATGGAATCCATCGTTAAAACGTGATAATTCATCATTATGAATAAAAAAAAATCTTTATTTTCCAATGTTTATTATCACACCATGAAATATTTAAAATATATATACTGTTATTGCAATTTCGGTCATACAACCACCAGAGGGCAGATTAAGTTTAGAACTAAATATAGAAAATGTTTGTGTCTCATACAGGTTGGTGTTATCCAGGGGTTAAAGAAATTCTTGTAAAGTTGTTAGATATAATGGCTTCAGAAGAAAATATATGGACTGTTTATTGAAATAGATTTTCCAAATTGATAGTTCAAATACTCTTGGAATACATTACTGCTTGAATATATCAAATATAGGAGAATGAATCAAGTTAATGAGACCGTTCTGCAAAACATTCCCGTTCATAATATAATTGAGATAAATTTCTATTGATTTTGAATATTTCAATTTGGTTTCTTTCGTAGAGTATGTAAATTAGAAAATTATCTATTTGTGGAAAACGGTAGCGGTGTTTGTGGTACCTAATACTTTGAAAACGTTGAATCCGGTTTATTAAAAAAAAAGAATGTTGGCGTTCCTTGAATCTTGTTTCAAACGATCGACCAGTCTGGTCTATATCCCCTTCTTCTTCACATATAGGATGAATCAACTTGTGAAATCCTTCAACTTTAAAGTGATATCTTTAGCAATAAATATACATCCTGATAGTTTTGTTTTTGTATTGAAACGTATACGTTCGGTAAAACTTCACCTTCTTCAGATGCTAAATGCAAACTACATATATTTCTTCGTTATATCGAATACAAATACCCATTCGAAACTGCTAGTCAGATCGTTCGGTAATTTTGAAAAGATTCAGAAGGGGGCTTGTAGTATGATCAATTTGGCTATTCAATAGGAGACCTAAACGTTTGTATTTATTTATCTGTAATGATTCTAGAAAATTAAGTTTTCTTTACTTTCAGCATTTAATATTTTAAAGTTAAAATTGAGTATGTGATTTTCTTGGATTAAATGGTTTGCATAATGTGAATCCGACTATTGATTAACAAAGCTACTCTTGTGTTCTGAAATTTTGGTCTGAAAGCTTCTGAAAGTTCTACCAATGTAAAACTTATCACATTGGTATCGTATTTTATTTAATGAATGTGTAAATTATTTTGATGAACCTTTATTTTAATATGTCTATTTATTTATATAATCCGAAGTTTTGTTTCTAGTTTAAAAGCAGTTTTGATATTAAAATAAATTTGTGTACAACATAAGCTACTTTCTCTGGTAGTGGGCTGAAATAAGCTAAAGATATGAATTTCTTTCTATGTTCGATTGATGTTACTTATATGTATGTTGTAGGAAAGTTGAATAATTTTAATTTTAATCATGTTATGTATCATACCCAGTTTGAATATATTATTTGAAGCTATTGTTCTGATAGTAGAAATTTCTTTCACCAATATAGTCAGGAATAGTGAAAATGAAAATGCTCTATGAATAATTGAGTTAATTTTTCTGGTAGCGTCGAAATTGTCATAAAATTCACTATAAATAGGAGACATATATGAAACATTAATTCAAACTGCACCAGAAGATAAAATTATTCGAAAGGGCATTCGTTACACTGAAAAATAAATTCAGAGATATTTTGAATTGAAGTGGCGGTTACTTGGTTAAAACATAAAACAATATCATTAGAAAAACACATGTTTGATTTTGAAGGTTTTAGGCCATTTATAATATAAACAACAATAAATCAAAAACGGGTAAACTCTCAAAATGGGATGTCTATAAATTATCATGTGGTGATTGTAAACAAATGTTCTTATAGGTAGAACACATAGAAATTTCGAAAAAAGAATTAAAGAACATGAGCGCTGCTTGGTAAACAATAAGAGAGATTCTAATTATTCCAATCATTTGCTAGATGAGAATCATTCATTTAATAAAGATTTCCAAATTTTACATAGAGAGAATAGAGGATTGAAATTAAACTTTTGAAAAGCCCTAGAAATTAACAGGTATATGAATTCTGATCTATTACTGAACGAACAAATTGACTAAAATCATTCTCCTGAATATATTTAATATCTGATGTAGTTTGAGCAAGTTTTCTGGAAGGATTACCTACCCTCGACCCTAATTTAATTACTAGTTGTAATCGTTTCTTCCGAACGTAGTAAAAATTTTATTTGAAACTGACATATCAAGATTTCAATATTCATTATGTCTGAAGAAGCCACCGTGTGGTGAAACGCCGTGTAATAGAGTCAAACATAATAACCATTAAAATCAAACATGTGTTTTTCTACTAAAATTGGAAAGAGATATTTTCAAATATTAACTTTCCGCATGAAGATGTTCCTACTTATTCGAGTAATGTTGAATATGAATCCAGTGTTATTATCCTACTGAACAGCAGTGAAAATGCAAACTCAAAAACAGAATAGGATAACACTTAACCCTTTCACTCACGCATTCTTGTTTTACAAGATAAAAATCTGAAATTAGGAAGACTTACACTTTTGTTATTGTACAATTTTTTTGTGTACTCGAAAAAATTCTATGTTATCCATTTTAGGGGGTATGATATGTACAATATAATGTACATTGTGAGTAAACGGTATATATGACTTGTACAATATATTGCACATTTTGAATAAGTGGTAGTGTATTTGCGATTTTGTAAAATGAAATGCAATTGAAAAGCTACATAAGGTTACAACTGATCATTTATTAGTGCGATATATCAAAAAACAATTTTGTTTCTTTGAAATGCATAAATGTATATTGCACTTAGTACAAACAAAATTCGCTTGTAGAAGAAAAAGATTTGTCATCAAAATTACCTTCCATATCATATCATCTGAACTACTTTCATTCACCGTATTTTCATCATCATTGTCATTGCTTAGTTCTACGTTCCTATCTCCCTACCTATAATCGTCATCACTAAGCCCTTCAATACGTGATAGGCCTTCCTCAATTAGTTTCAATAGTTGTTCTTCAGTTAACAGCACTTTTTTACTGATTTTTCAATTCGAACTAATATGAAATAAATCTAATACAACAAGAACTCTAAATAACGTGGAGTTTTTTACCATACCTATCGATTTCCGTTTACTCACAATGTACAATATATTGCACAGTTATATTTACTCCAATATAGAAAAAACAAACTGAATTTTCAGCAAGCTCACTATGAAAGTTACAAATACACGTATTGGTTATTATCAAAATGAATATTGCAGACATGTCAACACATGTTTTGAAGTGTGAAGCGCCACCTCATTTCAATAGTCTGAAACAACTACTACAACTCAGCAATAGGTACCATTAATAATTTTTTTTTTGGGTAATCTACTCAACGCTAGGTGAAGGAAACAGTTTAAAATAGTAATAAGGATGTTTACAGAATAGGTACTATACTTTGTGAGTAAAGTCAATAGAAGCATACTACAAATTCGTTAGGATTTACGTAATGTGATGTACAACATATTGTACACCGTGAGCGAAAGGGATAAAGTGAACAAAAATATTCTTCAATAATTGAAAATTATCAAACTATTCTCCAAGGGGGCTGGAAATGTGTATTGCGCGACATAAAATCTGAATTCACAAAGCAACAGTGAATTATAGAAAATGTCAAGTCACCCCAACTCAAGATCTTCATATAGCTCTTTCCATCTTCGACCCGGAGTGAATTGACATATTTCTTATTGACCCTCAATACAAATCGTGGCCGAACTGCTATATGAATAACAACACAAAGCGTCCATCCGACGCCAAACATATTAGGAAGCAACAATTCAATGTTTAGACTGAAAATGCAGAATCCTGTCAAGAGAACTAATATTTCCTGACATGAAAATGTCTACTCTACGACAGTGGCGTCGTGAAATACATATAAAACCGGCCAAGTGAGAGTCGGACTCGCGCACGAAGGGTTCCGTACCATTGGTTATGCCCAGGACCGGCGAGAGCCATCACGGGGCCCTGGGCTGAGCGATCTCGGGCCCTCTATTTTCCTAATTTCTTACTAAATTTTTATTTTTGTGAGAATAATTTAGATTTTTTTTCATTTATCACTGTTAACCTTGACATGAACATTGACGTGAATAGAACATTGAAATATGGCTACTTTATGGGCTGCATCAACAAAATTATCATTTTTTATAATAAATACAAACTTTAGTTTCTTCAATTCTAAACTTTTTTTTTTGTAAGCATAGGCCTAAATTTATTTCTTAAAGTTTTTGTAGAAGTTAAAGAAAAATTATTTATTGTCAAAGAAATACATGATATTATTTATAAAGAATTTCTCTAGTCATAATAGACATTATGAATTACCCATAGTCATTTTTTGGTTGACGTTAACAATTTTGATAGTCTAAAATCCTTCTTCACAATAACCTAAATATCCTTATTCTCAATAAAGTCCACTTTCTGTCCTTCCTCATAGCAAACTCATCAATGATGATATCCAGGTTGGCTTTTCTTGCAAGGTCCGTCTCCACTGCTAAAACATCCAAGCTTGGCAGTCTGTCTCCATACATTGTTGAGCGTAACACGTTTTTTACTCTATTCAGAGTAGAAAATGAGCGCTCTGCGCTAGCAACTGTAGCAGGGACTGTTGCAAATATACTACTGAGATATTTGGAAACAAATTTTCCAAATTCAAAGTTCTGATTTTGTTTAGGAGTTCAAATGGTGGTAGGCTCCTGCCACCAAAGTTGGCTGAATATATTAACTTCAGGTTAATCAGCAAGTTCAGTTCTTAAACCTCTTGGGTACTTCTGAACTAGATCTGCTGCTTTGTTTCAATAAGGTCATCATTTTTAATTTCTTGAAAGGTCCATAACACAGAGAGGTTTTCACACAGTCATTATCTCCAATGACATTATCCAGGATAACGTTGAAAACGTCACGCTCGAAAACTGCCCTATAATTATACTCGTCCTCTGCATTATCCTTCATCAGCTGGTCTCTTTCGTTTCTTTCTTATTTTTTGTTCCTCTTGAAGTTGTTGGGGTCAACCAATGTTTTCAGTCACTCTCTGAGCTTCACTAATTATTCAACCCCATCCTTCAAAGCGAAGACTCTTCAAATTATCTATCAAAGAACTCAAGTTTTTTGATGCAACATCCAACGTTCCTTCTCGACACTGCGGAACTCTGTTTACATTGTCTATTGACTTCAAATTCTACCCGTTGCCATTATTGATATCGAGCAAAAAAGGGCAAAAAATCGCGTTGTATGGGAGCCCCCCTCAAATATTTATTTTATTTTGTTTTTAGTATTTGTTGTTAGCGGCAACAGAAATACATAATTTGTGAAATTTTCAACTCTCTTACTATCGCGGTTTTTGAGATACAGCCTAGTGACGGACAGACGGACGGACAGACTGCGAAGTCTTAATAATAGGGTCCCGTTTTTACCCTTTTGGTACGTAACCCTGATAACCAGCTTGTAACGTGTAAATTCTCCGCTCAACCGCCGCCACTGAATTGTTGATCGATATACCGTGATTCACGCTATCAAATGATACCTCACTTTTGTTTCACCTATGAATAATAGACTCGTCCAGTTGGGAATGACTTGCGTACGATGATAATATCGAGATAGCGTCGGATTTGCACGTGAAACATCTTCTCCTTTCGGCCAATAGCTGTTGAAGAAGCAACATCGTTATGTGTAAAATTATATTCAATATCTATTGAACGAATATTTAGTATATTAAAATTATTAAGTATCTGTGGCGTCTGATAGACGGTAAATTATGAGAAGAAATCTAATTGTTTCGTATAAATGCATTATCTTGAAAATCTGAGTTCATATTTTTTTCATATTCCGCCATTTCACTTTTTTTCATTTATCTATATTAAATTATTTATCTTTCAATATTGAAATAATCATCGTACATTTCCTAATTTAAAATGTTTTAATTTATTTGCTTATTTTACTCTTTCAATTTGACACAAGATTTTTGTAGGCTAACGATGGCAAATTTCACGTGGTCGTATCTTATGCTCAGTTTAATGTTGGAACATATACTGTCTTTCTTAGCATCTGTGCTTGAGATCAATATAAATGTTAATTTGAATTGGCCATCGATACCCTACAGAGACTCTTGGAAGATTTTAAGTTTGAGATAGTATGTTGATTTGCCCCGAATTATTTTAGTCACCTTGGCTGTAGCTAAAGAAACCTTGGATGGAGCTAAAGAAACCTTGGCTGGAGCTAAAGAAACCTTGGCTGGAGCTATAAAGAAAATTTAACTGAAGCTACAATATAACCTCAGCTAGAACCACAAAATAACCAGGGAAGAAAACTTCCAAGCTTGGGGACAAGAATAGGCAATCAACAGAGTACAATCCACCTAGATTATAATTGATAAAACGTCGATAGAAGATTAAATAAATGATCAGATAAGTCTCTTTGTAAATAATAAGAAAGTAGTAAATTCCTTAATTTTATATCTTGTTGTCATTACTGAAAACTTACCAGAACCTATATATATAACCTCTCTCGGCTAGCTCGGGCATATAAAAATGGAGAGTGGTTACAAGCTACATTAGGAGAACGGTTTGATAATTTTTAAATTAATGAAGAATTTTGGTTGCTCACTTTATTGATATATTTCAACTAGTATGTTTGGTCCGTTCATAAAGCGACGGCCATGTGGGTTTGATGCAATTGCAGCGGTTTCAATCATGGACAGTCAGAATATATGATAACAGAATTATTGGTCCGAAATGCGTCGGTAATTATTTTCTGAATGACTGAACTAGTTGTGCTCGTGAATTTATAAACTCTACAAATTTCAGAATCAAGTATTATATTATCTATATATACAGGATGTTCGCCACATGAAGCACCAACATTTTTTGGGGTATTGTTGGGGTGATTTGCTACCTTTTCTCTTTGGACCTTGGGTTCTAAGACGTACGGTTAAGGATATATAATTGTTTAAATTTTTTTTCTCAAATTTCCCAATATTCCGCCTTTAAACCCTCATAAGCTTTCTATTAATACCTGTAATACAATTTTTTCAACTGAATGTTCTGTAATGTGTGCTTGTTCAAATAGTCAATAGTTTTCATTACAATTGAGGGTACAAAAGGCGCATACGAGGATTTTTATTCCACAAAATTAGTGATTTTGTGAAAATGAATCAACTTAAACATTCAATGTTGAAAAAACTGAAAAACAATTGAGGGCTTCACTCTCCTTTGAAACCTTCTTTACTTGATAAACTTTTTAACGGTATGCTACACATTGATAAGAAAAAAACATTTCTGCTTCAAATTGCGAAAACTTCCTTCAGAAAGACGAAAAACCTTCGGATTTAGTGAGGAAAACGATTTTATTTTTATGATCGTTTATTAGAACAAAAGTTTAACTGCCAACAATAATTTCATATATAACTGTTCTCTTGTTATAAATTTTGTTTGAACTGTTCTCCCTTGTTTCTAATGCACGTCTGGCACTTCTATCTTACTTCAGCCGTTACGGTAGCTAGTTATTTGTTGAAACAGAAATATTTCTCTTTTTGCACGAACACAATGTGATTTTAATATCGTTTATTTGAACAAAAGATAAACTAATGATAATAATTTAATACTTACCTGTCTCTTGTTGCACATTTTGTTAAAACAAAAAATAAAAATATTTTTTTTTCGAACAAAATGGGTAACAAAAGAGCAGACAGGTATTAAATTATTATAAGTAGTAACTTTTGTTCAAATGAACGATCATAAAATCACTTTTTCCGTCGACCTCTAAATAATAGTATATTACATACCGAGCGGGGAAGTGATCTATTACAGCCGAACGGCAAGGTAGCATACCGAGGTGCGCAGCACCGAGGTGTGCTACAGACGTGAGGCTGGAATGATTTTCCCCGAGGTTTGTATACTATTTTACTCACAATCTATCACATTAACAATCAATTTCTGCTAATAATTATTACTTGTATTAATTAGGCAACATAAAAAGTTAGTTGATTCAATCATAGATTCGATCTGACAGTTGAGTCATAATTCACAATTTAATTTTTGACAATATTAACGAAAAATGTCCGACTGCGAATTTGAATCTACACCACCAGAACTTCGAGTAGCTGCAGAACTAGCATCCAAAGGTCTTATTCCTGTGAAAAGCAGAGGAAGGTATGTGAATACGTACGAAACGTATATCAACTGGTGCGTCGCTAAAGGTGCGCTGCACACCTCTGAGACTGTGCTCCTTGCCTATTTCGGTGAATTGAGTAATCAGAATAAAGCCAGTACATTATGGTCAGGGTACTCGATGCTACGAACACTATTAAATATTAGGCATAATGTTGACATCAGTAATTATGCAAAATTGCGAGCATACTTGAAAAGGCAGAATGTGAGATACAAAGCTAAAAAGTCAAGTGTTCTTTCCGAAGCAAACATCGATAAATTTCTAAACGATGCTCCGATAGAATATCTCCCTCAAAAGGTAACATTTTAATTTCTTTAGTGCATATTGAAAATGTTCAAGTGCAAATTTCTTTCAGATTGCTTTGATTATTGGCATTTCCGGAGCTTGCAGGTGTGATGAACTTCTGAAAATGAAAATAAATGATTTGGAAATTTTAGGAAATCGGATTATAATAACGACTCCTATAACCAAAACCTATTCCTCGAGTACATTTGTGATTACAAAACCGGAATGGATGAAAGTAGTGAAAAAATACTGTGACATGCAACAATATCGACTGTGAAAGTTTGTTCTTACAAATGAGGTTTGGCAAAGTTACACGATAGCCTTTTGGGCATAATTCTATCGGAAGTTCTTCCAAAAAAATTGCAACCTTTTTAAAACTAGAATATGTTAATTGGTTCACAGGACATTGTTTCAGAAGTACTTCAGCGACATTATTAGCAAATACAGGTGGAGACATTCTACAGTTGAAGAGATTAGGGGGTAGAAATCTAGTATCGTGGCTGAAGGTTATGTGGAGAATTCTTTCCATGGACAAGTAAAAATAGCTAATATGTTGTCTCATGCTGAAAATTCTAGAACGTCGGCATTATCATCGAATTCTGAAACTCATAACTTTGAGCAACAAGGTCTTGCTTTAACGGTCAATAGTTATCATAATTCGAATGTAACTATTAATATTTATAATTCCAAATAGTTTTTTTTATATTAAATGAATATAAAGTTAATTCTAATTTATTTCCATGCTAGTAGGTAAAGTGACACAAGCTAGCCGGTAAAGTGACATTTGCTAGCCGGGAAAGTGAGATTCGCTAGCCGGGAAAGTATGAGGTATGTAATGAAGCGCTTCCCGACTGTTCTGAAGGTTAGAAAACCATCGATTACCGATCGATTGTGAGTAAAAGCATTTTAATGTGCAATTCTCCTATTTTAATGTATGATTGTCATGGGCAACCAAACTCAGAAGTATTCAGCACGGAATAGTTGAATTATTCTGTGTCTGTACTGTTATTCCACAGAGAAAAGGAATTCATAATTCAAATCGAAAAATTTAACTCTATACAAAATAAAGTAGAAACTGCGGAAAAAATTTTATGCAATAATCGTTCGAAAGTAAATAACACTTAAGCTTCCACCAGTTCCACATATTCCTTATCGGATATTGTAGGTAATGTTAACTATTCAGAATGTCACATGTCTAATATTCCATCTATGAATTTCTCAAATTGTTCCATCGGGAGCATAAATATAAATATATCGAAATGAACATAGAAATTTATATTGTGTCAAGTGTATCTGTCATGCAAAATAAAAATTTATTTCAATCAAGAATTTATACTCAATTCATGAAGATGTCGACGGAAAAATCTTGTATTAAACTCGTTTATTAACTAACTATTATCGAACAAAGAAGAGACATATTTCTGCTTTAACAAATAAGTAACCACTGTAACGGCTGAAGTATGAAAGAGGTGCAAGACGTGCATTAAGAATAAAGAAGAACAGTTCCAACAAAATTAATAACTAGAGAACAGTTATATATTAAATTATTGTTAGTAGTTTAACTTTTATTCAAATAAACGATTATAAAAATAAAATTATTTTCTAAATCCGAGAGATTTCCGACTTTCTGAAGTAATATCCGCAATTTGAAGCAGAAATGTTTTTTTGTTATCAATGTGTAGGATAACGTCGAACAGTTTATTAAGTAAAAAAGTTTTCGAAGGAGTGTGAAACAGTTGTTACTTTTTTCAACAATGATTTTTCAAGTTTATTCATCTTCACAAAATCACTGATTTCGTAAAATACAAATCTTCGTATTCGCCTTTAGTACCAACAGTTGTAATGAAAGCTATTAACTATTTGAACAAGCACAGATTACACAATATTCTGTTGAAAAGATTTGGATTTCACAGGTATTAATAAAAAACTTGTAAGAGTTTAGAGGCGGAATTTCGGTAAATTTGAAAAAAAAATTGAAAAAATTAGGTATATCCTATATGGGTCTTAGAACCCATGATCCAAAGAGAAGAGGTAGCGAATGACCTCAACAATACCTTAAAAATTGTGGTGCTTCATGTGCCTAACACTCTTTATATATGTATATATATATATATATATATATATATATATATATATATATATATATATAATATATATATATATATATATATATATATATATATATATATATATATATATATATATATATATATATATATATATATATAAATATATATATATATATATATATATATATATACATATACATATATATATATATATATATATATATATATATATATATATATATATATATATATATATATATATATAAACATATTGTAACGTGAATTCCCCTCAGAAAATAATGAAAATAAATTTTAGATATTTTACCCAAAATAAATGCTCCGACTAGTTCAAATGTTTGGAAAATTCAGTTACAATTCACCTGATTTATTCACATTAGACAATGAAACAATTACTAAAATCTCTATTAAAATTATTAGGTGAATTTGTTTCAAAGATTACAGAAAAATTAATGTAAAAATGAAAGAAGTGAATAAATAAAGTTATTTTGAGCTCTTATCAGTATACTGATCTGTTATCCAGCTTCTACGGTCTTGAATTCGGACTCCTGAGGGTTTTTTGATTGGATTTGCCTACTCCTAGGTTCTTCAATTCAGACTCCTAAGGTTTTGAAAAGTTTTTACCAGCTTCTGGGATTTTATATTGGTTTTACAAGCTCCTGAGGTTTTTAGAAACTCCTGAGGTCTTTTGAGCTTCCTAGCGCAAAAGATATTCAACAAAAATTTATCAACTTCGGGATAACTATAAGGTGAGAACTTATTTGCATTCACAATATAATTCTCTAGTCGTATCAACTCAATTCCCAAATCGAAAAGAAAGATCGTTTAGTTAGCGTTGTCCGGATTCGACGAATTTTTATCCCTCCTACTATTTGAAGTGACGCTAGAAATCATAGAATCTTTTTACTGACTGATCTCGGCTAGAATTTGGTTTAGCCAGTGGACGGTATTTCATAACGTTACAATATATATATATATATATATATATATATATATATATATATATATATATATATATATATATATATATATAATTTAATAAATACCCAGGCCAAATATCTAAAATAAATAAATGTTTTTTATAATTCATCTGCAGAGACTAGCTATCTTGATCAAGTTGTGATCGGTATTCTTGAAACATTTTCATTCTTTCTTCAAACTGAATTCTTGAATATATTTTTGATATTTTTCAAATGAAGAAGGACGCAATTGCTATCAAAAATAATCACAAAGTCATCAGAAGAAATATTATTTAAATGGGCCAACAGGAGATTTTGTTGAGATAATATGGCAGTAATTCTTTAGGAAAAAGATTGTTAACTGAAAAAACAAAAGATGTTATTTATTTCACCACTGCGTCAGCTGTAGTTTGCATAACAAATCATTTAATTTGCCTATTTATTTTTCGTTTTCAGGTAGATAATATAATTATAAATACTGTATTATTTGAGAAAGGCTTACATATTCTTCAAAAATACCTTGAAACTAGTTTCGTTCACAAGAAAATCCATGATTTTTTTCGAATATCATACTGAGTTATTGAGAAAAATTACTTTATATTTAATCATTCTAAAATTACGTATAGGTAAATGGAAATTTATTTTCAACATGACTGTAAACTTCTTTGTGTGACAAATGTTCGAAATAGCGTACCTACATACTTAATATATCTAAGTTACAATTATAACACATAAAACATAGTACCTAAAGTTAACTAATAATCTAAAATTGAATTTTCAACAGTTCATTCACGAGATTTAATTCTTTTGACTCAAATTATTGATTTTATAACTTCATGTTTACAATATTGTCTCCTTATGAAATTATTTTCGTCATTGATTGCCTTCGTAACTCAGGTTCTTTTTTGTATCCAGTTTTGCTGATAATTTCAGAAAATATGTACAGCTGAATAGGGTGCTTACGTTCAGGCATCTAGCTGAAATATTCCTTTAATATATTCTGGCGATGGCTGTCAGCTTGCAGCTGCTAAATTCACATCGGTAACGATGAAATGATCCCAGAATATATCTCCACATACAAATTTATCAATGCTTCAAATTATTCCACCATTCTAATTCAGAAATAGGGGAATTTCTATGTGATGGAAGATTTCTTAATTCTATGGTAATCACTGAGCAGCGCAATTTATTTTTAGAATTATGATATTTCCTCAAAAATTTCTTGAAAACAGTGAATCTAACAATTATCATTATGGATTTGGGATTCAATGAATGACACAAGTTTTGTCACTTCACAATATATATATATATATACATATATATATATATATATATATATATATATATATTTATATATATATATATATATATTTATATAATTATTTATATATATAATTATATAAAAATATATAAATATATATATATATATATATATATATATATATATATATATATATATATATATATATATATATATATATATATATATATATATATATATATATTTATATATATATATATATATATATATATTTGAAAAACTTGGTTCACGGAATGAACCGCGTAAAAGATTTGAAAATTCTCGACGTTTCGTTTGTCCGATCTTTCAAATCCCGAATTTTCCGTGAAGCTGTAGAAATAGAAAAACGTCCAAATTGTTTGAACACCAGAGATGACAGTCACAGACTCCCATCAGCATGGAAACCACTTCTCAGTGGTCGCCATGTCACACCCAATCAGAGTGCATCCCGCACTGATGAGCGTGAGTATCCGCCCCCCTCCCCTATAAATACGGCCACGCGACGATCGGCCCGTCACCCAGTAACAGATGTTTTGGAGGACCTGAAACTCCAAAACTATCCAGCCCTAACGGTTACGAGGATGACGTCGGCGGCAAAACGACCAATGCCATTGCTGATGGTGACTCTCACTAGGAATGCGGAGTCCAAGCGCATCTTTCAGATGACGCATGTCCTTCGCCTCCGAGTGCAAGTAGAATCCCCAAGAGCCAAGACTGGAGCGAGCCAATGTCACAAGTGTCAACGGTTTCATCATGGTCAAAGCCAATGTAAGGCACCTCCTCGCTGCGTTAAGTGCGGAGAAGGGCACCACAGCGTGAACTGCGCAAAACCACGTACTGAGCCAGCAAAGTGCGCAAACTGCCAGGGCCCCCATCCGGCCAGCTACCGTGGATGTCCAGCATTCTCCGCCCCCCCACCGAGGACCAAGACCAACGCCGCCCCCTTCAAGGCATCCAGGACTGTCCCAGGAGTTAGCTACTCCAAGATGGTGAATCCAGCTGTTGAAACGCCAACAAACAGCACACCTGTCGCAACGACTTGTTGGGCCGCCTTCACTGACCATCTTCAGGAGTCACTTCCGAGATTACAACCTCTTGATACCCCAGAGCAGTTGGACACTGCCGTGGAAGTTTTCGAAGGAGCTCTCCTCAGATCAATTGGGGAATGCAGCCGTACAAGTCACCGTCCTCTTCGCCAGAACAGGCCTCCTGACGAGGTTATGGCGTTGATCAGGGAGAAAAATCGCGCCAGGAGACGCCATCAGCGGACGTGGGATCCGGAACATCTTCAGGAATTCCGTCGCCTAATGGCCGAAGTGAAACTAGCCCTCATTGCACACCGAGAAGCTATGTGGGCAGCAAAGATCGACTCGCTAGAAGAAGATGACCATTCTCTTTGGAAAATGGCCAAAATTCTCCGAAACAAGTCGATGCCAATGCCACCTATCCATGGCGAGAGAGGACTAGTTTACACAGAAGCCGATAAGGCGGAAGCTTTCGCCAACCACCTAGAAGGCCAGTTCACGCTCAACTACGCCGAAGCCGATCCAGACCACATCGGACGGATTGAGGACGAAGTGGAGCGGAGACTGAGTGAACAGGATGAAGATGTCATCCGGCCCGCAACTTCCGCTGAAGTCCATAGCCTTATCACCAAGGCCAAGGTGAAAAAGGCTCCAGGACGAGAAGGCATCACCAACAAGGCGCTAAAGAAACTTCCGGTAAGAGCTCTCGGCCAACTCACTTCCATAATTAATGCTATGCTACGTCTGCGTCACTTTCCAAGAAATTGGAAATACGCAGACGTAATCTTGTTTCAGAAACCAGGCAAGTCAGCGACATTTCCGCAGAACTACCGTCCGATCAGTCTTCTCCCGTCCATCGGCAAGATAGCGGAGGGAATCATCCTGCTGAGGATGAAAGATCTCGCCAGAGAACTTGAACTCATCCCGGATGAAAAGTTCGGCTTCAAGTCTCGGCTTTCTTCGGTGCATCAAGTACTCCGCGTGGTGGAATACGCCAGTGAAGGCTTCAACTTGAATATGTCGCCAAGGCGTTTGACAGAGGTTGGCACGAAGGCTTACTATTCAAGATGCTAGAGGCTAATATTCCGCTCGGAGTTGTACGACTGGTCGCCTCGTTCCTCAAGAACAGGCGATTTGGCGTGCGACTTGGATGCGTACGTTCCTCGGAACGACCGATGGAAGCAGGAGTACCGCAGGGCTCTGTTCTCTCCCCGATGTTGTTTAACCTTTTCACTCGAGATATGCCCAGGACGCAGGGGACTACCCTAGCTCTCTATGCTGACGACACAGCAATCATGGCTAGAGCATGGCAGCCCTATTTGGTGAAGCAGAGACTACAGGAGGCCGCAGACAACTTGAACGAGTGGTTTGCAGACTGGTGTATCACTGCCAATCCGGAGAAGAGTACTGCCTTGTTTCTCTCCAAGCGACGCCAGCAACCAGAAGACGAGATCCTGATGAATGGCCAACCGATTCCTTGGGTGACCAAGGCGAAGTACCTGGGAGTTATCCTCGACCGAAGACTAACATGGAAGCCTCATGTGGACCACTGCACGAACAGAGCGAAGGCGATTCAGGCGAACCTCTACCCCCTGATCAACAGACGGAGCAAGCTCAGTATAGCCACTAAGATCCGGCTATACAAATCCATTATTCGACCGGCAATGACCTACGCATCTCCAGTTTGGGGATACGCAGCTCGTTGCCATATCAACAAGCTTCAGATCGTGCAGAACAAATCCCTGAGGATGGCTGTGGACGCTCCTTGGTACGTCCGTAACTCCCAGATTCACCGAGACTTGGAAATGCCGAGTGTAATCGAGTTCATCAGAGCGACGGCAGTCAAAATGTATGCTGCCTTGCCAACCAATCCGAACCCCCTCGTCACCAGACTTGGAGAATACGATGAAGACCAACCGTGGAAACACAAGAGACCCAGGATGATACTCCGAGAAGACCAGGATCAAGATTAAGGTTTTATTCCTGTCATTAGGACAGAGATTTCGAGTCAACTCACATGTAGTATTTTTAAGTTCAGACTGTAAAGTCGGTCACGACTTAGGACACTTCTTGTCACAATATTAATACTTTTCATCAATGTAAACTCAATTAGAACATAAGGTTATATAATGTAATTATGGTACTTGAAATAAACGATTATGACAACAACAAAAAAAAAACAAAAAAAAAACGGCCCGTCAGTTGACTCTGAAGAGTAGGCAGGTTGAGACTTCAGAGTTGACAGGAAGCAGTACGGTTAGTGGAGTAGGCAGGTTGAGACCACGCAATCGTATTGTTTCCGATTCCTCCTAATTCGATTCGTGGAGTAGGAAGATTGAGGCCACGATTCAGAATTATTTCCCTTTTGCTTCTCCTGAAGATGGCTTCGCAAAAGGAGCCGAAACATCGAGATTTTTCAAATCTTTTACGCGGTTCATTCCGTGAACCAAGTTTTTCAAATACTTCCGACCGCGGAAATCTTTCTGAACATATATATATATATATATATATATATATATATATATATATATATATATATATATATATATATATATATATATATATATATTATATATTTATATTTATATATATATATATATATATATATTTATATTTATTTATATATATATATATATATATATATATATATATATATATATATATATATATATATATATATATATATATATATATATATATATATATATATATATATATATATATATATATCGTCCCTTTGGAGCAGAACTATTCTATGTCCAAAAATGTCGATTTTCGGTTTTTCCACTCTATGCATACTTTAGGGGCTACTTTATTTGCTGCAGAAGTATACCATCTCCACGCGAACGGAAACGCCCGAAAATTAACGATTGAAAAATAAGTCTATGTGATCGGATCGATTTGAGTTTAGTGCAGAACTATTTCAAGTGCCGTTCAGAGCAGACGTATTAACGTAGGTAGGTAAATGGTGGACATAGAGTAGTTGTGTTTATGGAACGATTAACTTAGTATTGGCGTTAGTGGACTTAAAATAGTTCTGTTTTCATGTTTTGGCGTGACAGTATCATTTTTAATAGTATAATTTCAAGTTAAATAGTATAATTTTTGTTCGGACTAAGACTAATCTAGTGGCAAAAATGTTTCCTTTAAGAGGACAAAGGATGGTTAACATGATTAGTGCGAACATGGAAGGTAAGATTTGTTTTTAATTTTATTATTTTCAAGTTGTTACAACGTGAAACATAATCACTGCCTGCAGTTAGAAGCTTAAAAGCTAATTAGCTGAATATATCTTAGCACTATTCGATGGGATATTTTTTATAATAGTTGATTTCGTTTATTTGTTTAGTTAGAAAAACAAGGGCCCCTTTTAAAGAAGTAAATGCTTCAGTTGATGCACATCAAGATGATAGCAATCTCAATAAACCGATGATCATTAAAGATGCCTATTACTTAATGGATTGTGCTGACCTGAAAACTCCTTCATTTTTACTACCAAAAGAGACATCTACAACACTAGAAGCCGCGGATTCGTATTCGATTTCAGTAACCGACGTATTATTACCTTGTAAGTAGAAAAATTGGTTTTACTTTGATGTTTCTGATGTCAAAAACAACAAAAAAGACATGATATTGCCTACCAATGCTGCTCTGAATGATAATTTGAATGTTAACATACCTACGGTTCCAGATGAGGTTTCAGACATCGAAAAAAAGAATATTATGCACCCTAGTACATCAAATTTGTTAGTTGAAACCGAATTACAGGTAAGCCAATCTCTAAAAATTCGAATTGAATCCTGTTATTTTTTTTTCAGATCTCTAGTATTAGTAAACCTACCAATATTTTGTTTCAGAAGGTTTTGGATATTCCCATATTGAGCAGATACCCCTTAGAATGTCCCATGCCCAGTATATCTAAAGACTCAAATCTGATAACATCTAAAATAGGAAACAAATTGACAATATCAGATACTTTAGTGGAAGATATAGATATTTCTTCATCAGAGACAGATCCATTTGGAACAGATGACGAAGTTGCGGACCCCGACTATGATGTTTCCTCAACTCCAAGTAGAATACGACATTTACCAGATACTCTAAGCAACAGCTCAAGTTCGCCTTTGGACCAAGAAAAGAAAACAAAAACTCGTAAACGTCTACGGAATCTAGAAAACTGGCAAAGAAATAAGATTAAGACTCTGAGGAATAGTGGAAAAGCATACACAGATTGGAAGGGGAATAAAATGCCAGAAAAAAAAATTTAAGGTGCATGCCAAAACTGTAGACTAAATTGTACTGAAAAAATAAATGAACAACAAAGAAATATAATTTTTAGGTCATTTTGGGACTTACAAGATATAAATCGTCAACGGGATTATATATCAAAATATGTTCAATGTAACAGAAAGGCAAGAACTCGAAAACGCAAAACTAGTAGCGACAACCAACAGCTGAATGAACAGGATGATATCAGTAGTAAAAAGACTTTCACATTTAGTTACTTTTTACAAAATGAAACATCAAGATGCCAAGTGTGTAAGGTTTTTTTTTGAATACGTTGAGTGTTAGTGCGCAAACAGTCAGAACAGTTTTTAACAAGATTAGTTCTGCTGGAAATGTCACAAATGACCAAAGAGGCAAAGTCTGTAAAAACTCCACGTTGGACGAGTCAGTGAAAAAATCTGTCCGTGACCATATCAACATGTTCGAAACGGTTGATAGTCACTACTGCAGAATACACAACGTAAATACTTACCACCTACACTTAACATTTCCAAAATGTTCACGATGTATGAGGAGTATTGCATGGAGAATGACATTGCAAAAAAAGCTACGGAGAGTATGTACCGACATATATTTACGACTGAGTTCAATATATCATTTTTTTTACCCAAGAAGGATCTGTGTGATGTATGCCATAGTTACGAAAACAGTTTGCCCGACAAAAGGAATGAAATGGAGGAAGAATATAAGAAGCACGTAGAAAATAAAAATTTATCTAGGAATCTTAAAAATAATGATAAAGAAAAAAGTAAGGAACAAGAAACATTTTGCGCCGCAGTATTGGACATGCAACAGATTTTGCCAGTACCAAAGACAGAAGTCGGTGTCGCATACTATAAATTAAAACTATCTACATTTAATTTTACAGTTTTCAACTTGGCATCAAAGGAAGCATTTTGTTACATGTGGCACGAGTGTATGGCAAAGCGAGGTTCTTCTGAATTAGGTAGTTGTCTTCTCAATTTCATTAAGCTGCATATTGAAAAGGGAACTAAGGAATTTTCTTTTTTCTCTGATAATTGTCCTGGACAGAACAGAAACAAATTTTTGTTTTCACTCTACAATTATCTTACTCAAAAATATTCAGTAAAAATTCAGCACACTTTTCTAGAGCGAGGTCATACTCAAAGCGAAGGTGACTCAGTCCATAGTGTCATTGAGAAGGCGGCACGACACATTCCTATATATACTCCGGACCAATGGTTCACTCTTGTTAGGTCATCAAAAAGAAAGAACCCATATGTTGTTGTTGAAATGGTTCAGAAAAATATATTTGACCTTAAATTGTTGCAACAACAAACCTCATTGAACTGGGATAAAAACGATGCTAATGACAAAGTTCTTTGGGGACAACTAAAAATTGTAAAAACTGATCCAGGACATCCAAATATTATTTTTTATAAACATAGCTACAAACAAGAAGATGACTTTATGAAAATTAATTTAATAACAAAAGGCAGAAAAACAATGCAATTCAGTATCGAAGAAATTAATCTACAACAGCTTTATAAAAATTTAATACCATTAACCAAGAAGAAATATGAACATTTACAATTTTTTTGTAACAAAAACGCTATTTTACCTGCGTACCATACTTTTTTTCAACACTTACCATTTGATGAGCATATCCGAGAGCAGAATGCTTCTGATGGTGAAGATAGTTAAATTTTTTATTTTCGTTTTCTCTCTGATATAGGTTATTTGTGTATTCTTATTTTTATGTTTTTTATCAAATTACTTGTAACAACTCGTTTTTTTTTGAGATTTTTTTTAGTTTTGGTAAACATTGGGCATTCTCGTCTTGAAAGTAGTTCAATCTTCTATTTATGAAAGTTTATACATTTTATTTGTATAATTTTCCCGATTGTTTTTCATAACCAGTATTCAAAATAAAAATAATAAAAAATTATTAAAACTTGAAAGCTTTCCTTTAATTAACCAAAGCAGAAAAAGTCTATGTCCAAAAAAAAAAAAGAATTCCAAGATTCTATGTTAGGACATGGGATATATGAAAATCATCCAGGTATTCTATATCCATTTTTTTTGAATAACGTGATATTTTTCAATTTCTAATATACCAGGGTGAAAGAAGACCCAAAATATAATAAAATTTTCTATTTTTGGAAGGCTGAATAGTATTTAAATTCTTAAAAAATCGCCTCCTGTAAAATTTGCATTTTGTGACTTAGAATAGTTCTGCTCTAAGGAGACGATATATATATATATATATATATATATATATATATATATATATATATATATATATATATATATATATATATATATATATATATATATATATATATATATATATATATATATATATATATATATATATATATATATATATATATATATATATATATATATATATATATATATATAATATATATTATATATATATATATATATATATATTTATATATATATATATATATTTATATTTAATTAATAAGTTTAGTCTGTTTTTTGAAATTTGATACATTATATAGACAATAAGTTTCACAGCCTTAGCCATTGAAAAAAAAAAACGCATGAGCAGCAGAGTTCCATCATGGTAATCGTATTTTTTTTTCAGAGAGGAAATGCCCTGAAAGAAAATCGAATAGAGAAAATCATGCGGATCAGCTCCACAACGCGTATTGAGTGCAAAGCAGGTCCAGATGCGATGCGAACGAAAATAGTCGCCGCAAAGTGCAGCGTTTGTATACGAAAGTACAACAAATATCTATATTAAAGTGACGTCGGTTAGAGAAAATAGTTATCAAATTTAAACCATCTGACTTAATTTGCCGAAGGTGTGGAGGTGCGCAAGTTCTCAAAAAAGAAGAAAAAATAATGAATTCACACGTAAAGATGGTTGCGTTTGCAAAATGACTCTTCCAAAGTGGCATTCCTCTTACCCAAGTTGAAGGAGTTTGATCATGCAAAAATTCTTCAAAAACGGGATTTTAGCTCCATATAACTTCTTAGAAAATGACCCTCATTCCGAATTTGTTGCCTAAAATTGATTTACCTTTTTTTTGCACTTCTTGAAATATTTCTGTGGATGCACCGCACCACCTTGTCTCTTTGTTCGAGTGAATTTCTCAAATTTGATAGTTCGTTCTGCCCAAACACAACCCAAGCTAGCAAATTTTAATAATTTGGGTTAATGAAAGCCACTGGAAATGCCAATATGGATAAAAAATAAATCATTATTTATATATATATATATATATATATATATATATATATATTTATTCGAATTGTTGTTGCCTGTGATTTATTTTTAATCTTTTGATAATTATTAGCAATAACAGGCTGGTTGAATCTTAAAAAACATTCATAGTTATTCAAAAATTTGAACAAAATTGAAAATTCTTTGACATTTATTGACTTGATAAAATTGAATAGATAAGATTGATCTGTCTTGTTAAAAATTCTTTCAGTCTAATATTAACATTCAAAATTGTTTCATTAGAAGGCAAGGGAAACTACAGAAACCTTTACCTATGTAATGTTCGAAAATAATAATAATAATAGGGTACTATTTATTTAACAGAAAGAAATTAGTCACGGGAAAATATTAAAAAAGTAGAGCAGAATTATCGGTATAGAACGTTTATATGGAAGCAGCCGTTGACACGTGTTTCGGACTCTTTGGTCCTCATCAGAACGGCGTAGCTAAGTATTAGATTGAAAATTTGGAGATGAAAATAGTTTAATAAATAAACATAACAGAGGATTTTATTTATTAAACTATTTTCATCTCCAAATTTTCAATCTAATACTTAGCTACGCCGTTCTGATGAGGACCAAAGAGTCCGAAACACGTGTCAACGGCTGCTTCCATATAAACGTTCTATACCGATAATTCTGCTCTACTTTTTTAATATTTTCCCGTGACTAATTTCTTTCTGTTAAATAAATAGTACCCTATTATTATTATTATTTTCGAACATTACATAGGTAAAGGTTTCTGTAGTTTCCCTTGCCTTCTAATGAAACAATTTTGAATGTTAATATTAGACTGAAAGAATTTTTAACAAGACAGATCAATCTTATCTATTCAATTTTATCAAGTCAATAAATGTCAAAGAATTTTCAATTTTGTTCAAATTTTTGAAATAACTATGATGTCATAGTGAAACGTCAATTTATTAATTAAATCGAGTTTTTTAAGATTCAACCAGCCTGTTATTGCTAATAATTATCAAAAGATTATATATATATATATATATATATATATATATATATATATATATATATATATATATATATATATATAAAATTGTATATATTATATAATTATTTATTACTAATAATTATCAAGAGATTACTATATATATATATATATATATATATATATATATATATATAATATATATATATATATATATATATATATATATATATATATATATATATATATATATATATATATACATTGAGATAGAAAAACACGACTGAAAAAAAGATCTTTAAATTACCTTATTGTTCACATAAATAGTTAGAATATTTAATTAGTTTTCTTTATCACAGAAAGTATAGTGAAATTACAGAAACATTCATCATTTTAATGACCCTATATTCATAATGAATATTTGAATGTGTATTATTTCAATATCCTCTGATAAAAGACTCATCAGAAAATATGGAAATAAAACATATTTAAGTATTTATCATGAAAATATCTTCATAAAAATGCACTGATTTCAACTTTGTAGTCCAAAGTATGACTTGTTTACCTAATTCGCATGTATTCGGACATGCGTTATCAAGAATCATTGGCTTCGTTCGAATTTGGCACAAGGTATTGCTATTGAAGCTTTAATCTTAGGGTCTTCTCTCACAACTATGCAACAGGATCGATAGATTTCTCCATGAAAGGCAAAAACGAATTTTGATTCAATTATATAAGCTCGAATCAGCATACTGCGATTGCCGGTGTGTCTCAGGGTTCAATCTTGCTAAAGATATTTTGTCTTACGTATACATTTTAATGATTCCCTAAGTTCGACTAACAAAATTGTGAACTTTACCGACCATAGTTCTCTAATAGCATACAACTTCAACAAGAAAACTATCAAAGCACCTGCATCTGTTCATCGAAGTATTGAGCAGGATAAAAACATAAATAATGTTCTTAAAATTATTTAGATTTGGAAATCAGGAAATTTAGTTGCCACCAAGACACACCAACCAGATTCTCAACAACAACTTCCTCCATCGATCTCCAATTATAACTCTCAAACCAAATAATTAATACAAACAATAGACTACATATTTTGGGGATATTCGTTAACTGCATTCCAACCTGGCACCAAGTATCGACAACTGCTAAATCCTTTAACGCCAATGCATCTATTGCTGCTCTATATTCGCTTGGAGTTATATTCCTATGTACTCATTCTACTCAGTTGAATTTATTCATCTTTTTAGACAGAAGAGTTAAAAGATGATCACCTCTCACTTTCATCCAATCGAATATCGGTGAAAGATTCACAACTCATTTATGTCCGCCACCACGGCAAGTTCTCTGCAGTTATTGGTTCCATTCTTCCACCAGGATCACAATTCACATGTCATACAAAGTAGGTATACTGATAACAGACTCCAATTTCTCATACACATTGCACATGCTCAGCAAGCATTTTGTACCGAACCGCAAATCTATAAAAGGTTTTACCCCGATAAGGGTTTCTGGTTAACTATAACTTGAAGCCATTCATATTCAGAAGCGCCTTCAATTGTAATCATCTCGGAGCACCTCAGCACTGCTCTTGAAAAAAACGATAGAATAAATTTGACTGAGCCTCGATGAAACTGAAAAAAAATACAAATTCACGAACAAAAACCTAATAACAAACATTATCTTCTGTTGCAGCATGTTATGCTGTATTATTTTTGATGTGCCGAACATTCAATACAATTACTTTTCGAATAACCAAGCAAAATTTTGTATGGAAACATTTGGTAGAAAAATTGGATGCCCGCAGAACGATATTGGCTTTTAAAAATTTCGGCATGAGAAACATGGTATTAATTCGTAATTCATTATTTTTTCTCATCAAATGAAAATGAAAAAACAAAAATGTGATTTTTTCCAGTACATTACACTGAACTGTATCACATATATGAGAGATAAAACAACATCATTTTTTTCTGCTTGATCAAATCAATTTTTGTATTAAAGGCTCATCCTGTGGTGACATTGAAAATAGTTATGGTGGAATTAGTTTTGAGCAATTAACTTTGTTCGCGTTAAGCGCAAAATGGTTATAGGCTCATAAAGTTTATGTTTTTTCAAATTTATTATTTCAAAATAACTTTATTTCCAGCCAGCTGAAGGTAGGTTAGTTTTTAATAGATAAAGTGACTCTTGGCATGAAATTTATACATAAAATATTCGACATCCATAATTCCTTCTTCAATTTTCGGCATTTTGCCGTATTAAGATACCGAAGCTAATATTGTTTTAGCTTGAAATAAAAGTCTAACTGAAGTAATAAACCTATATTTCAGTATTTCATTTTCACTGCTGAATTTTTGCAGCAATATAATATTGAATACCTTTTTTTGATACATTTTTCAGTATTTATTGGACAATATGCATCGTTATTCTTGAAAATATTTCTCAAATGCTTTTTTCACTAACTGACGACACTCTCATTGGTTTATATAATTTAATTCTGAATGAATGATGAATATGATGAATCAAAATGGTTGTTTTGATATCAGTGTTTGGAAGATATTCGGGCAGAGTGAAGTGCCAATCCGTCGCTTCTCCAGGTGGCGGATAGGAGGGAGCCTCCGACGATGATTTGTAGGAGGAGGTCTGCAATGGAATATCTGGGGCTCGTTGAGAATGAAAACTCAACTGGTAGCCCTTGAATACCCTGCTGCGGACTAACTTCGTCTGTCTCAGCTGTAGTGTCTGAGGGATTGAACTCAGGGTCACGATGCCAAGTGGTATTTCAAGCCAACCTCGGAACCATCTTGTTGTACCAACGCTCCCTGGCTGTTTGTGGTAATGTCCCGCGGGCCAATGGAGAGTGGTGGTCTTGACTTAACTGCCCAAACCGAGAGGAAATAACCTCATCAATAATTTTGAATCCAAGGCAAGAAATTAGGATGAGAGATGCGTGGTTAGATAGAGGACTAGTCTCGACTGGTTTCGATCTTAGAGACCTTGGATTAAGCAGGATGGACAGCTCTTCGTGAGACCATATATGAATAGGAAAAAAACAAAAACTACTGGAAAATGAATGTAGAAAATCCCCACCTCTTCATTCAGGAACCCCACAGAGTGGAATAAAGTCAGACGACTTAAGCGAGTAGAGATGCGGAAGAACTTGCGACCTCTCCATCAGGAGCCAAAACCTGAGGAAGCTAGACAGCAGGCTCTTCAGCGCCCAGTCCCGAAGGAGACATCTACGGAGAGAATGCACGGAAAGAGAGACTCAGAGCATGTAACCTTCTCAGCGGCCCCCGCCGAAAAAACAGAAAACAGCTGCAACAAAAACAGGGCAAGCCACTGGTTATGCAGCAGCTGTTAAGGCAGGGCAGGCCACCAGGATGGAAATAGTGCTACCCTAGGGCTATCCTGGAAGTAGGGCAACTCACCTCACACACTAGTAGAGGAGACGTGCCAAAGTAAGAAGAGGGAGATCGAATTCACCTGCATTTATTTTCGCTGTGGAATAATGCTCGTGGACTGTGCATCTGAAGGATCGGTGTACTGGCTGATTAAATCAGTGCAAAAATTGAAATCTTGGGAAGGAACTGAATTGGTAGCACTGAGCAAAGGTGACATCCCAAAGCCTACCAACATGGCGGTATTATTTTAAAAATTTATTTTAAATTGTTGTTAAATACTTACTTTCATTAGCATTAGCAAAATATTCGCACAAACCCATTAGATAACACAACAACGATGCACATTAATACACATAATAATTAATACATATAAATTATGAATTTATCGTTCCTATATGAATAAACGACATATCTTTCGAACGAAACGCTGGATAAATATTTTATGAGGACGCATTTCTCGCAGCATGATTGAATGAATGAAAGTTCATACTGTAATTTCATGTAAACGGTTGCCTTCATGAAATTTCGTCGTCTCAGTTGTTGACTTCGTCACAAGCGATGATGCCCACACACAGTTCTTGAACTAAAACCACAAGAATTGCGTTTGGACAATCAGGGCCTGAAACTCCAAGTATTCCTCACATGTATCCTCAAGTTGAAAAATAGTTCTATGCCTGTTATGTTTTCACATGCCAGGAAGCTACTATTGTTAGGAGGAAAATAAGGGAAGGCATGAAATAATAATTATTGATATGCTTGAAGATGCTTGATTATTCCAATAACAGCATAAACCTATAATGAGTGAAATATTTTTAGAATAAAAGACGCTTGATATACCAATTCAAAACAAAAATAAGCAAACAGTATGTGTTGACTTGATAAATACACAGAAATACTCATATCTTAGTTCATTAATTACGTATAATAATGAGATCCACACTTATCCTACAAGAAATGTGAACAAGTTCCATATAGCTCGAACTCGAAACACAAGCTCAATGAAAGAATTTATTTTCAAGGGCTTAAATGATTTCAATAACCTTTCAAATGAAGTGAAGAATTTACCGTCTTCAAACACATTCAAAACTCGTTTAAATGAATTCATTTCAACACTGTACAGGTGAGAGGATGAATTGTGGGAGACATGTGTATGAGTGTATGTGCGTGTGTGTGCTATGCTACTACCTATGGATACTGAATGTAGATACATGAGTATAATATATTAACTCAATCTCTGATGATTTTGACACTATTGGCGAACGTAGATAAGCAGTACGCCCCCTACCGTTGTCAAATATTACTAACGTATGGGCCATAGATTGCTTTGTTTACATATGTTTACGTGTGTTTTGTATGAGATGTAGTTCTGTTTAATTTTGTTTGGAATTTTATAATCGTTTAGAAGAGATAAATAACTATTGTTGTATATCCTATTGTTCATCTGGGGCAAAAAAAAACTCCGAATATAGCTTGTATACCTTTCTGAAAGCTGGATTATTCAAAACTTGAATTCCAAACAAAATTGGGAAACAAGGAAATGATGGACAGAAGAATGGTGTGGATTCATAATGTGAAGATTGAAAAGAAGTGCCTGATCATATGGGAGTTTGTTCTTTACAGTTAACCGAGAATAATTATTTTCCCTGTAGTAGGTATATGGGTTTTTCCATATAGAATTATACCAACTGATGATGTGCAATTTTTAGCTAAGAGATTTCATCAAAAAAAAACCAGTTACTCTCAGAAGTCCACCGTAAATTTGAAAAGCTGTTATAGGTCAGGAAAATTTAAAAAGTATATTAACTCATTACGTCCAAACCATTCAAGCGGAGTATTCATGTTAATTCTCCATTTATATCATGTTGTTTCTTACAGGTTTGCTGGTAAGTACTTAGTTTTGTCCATTATACTCAAAACCGCTTCAGTTGGTAATGAAAGTAGCCATGTAAGCGATGTTTTCTTGAAACTTTCGAGAGTTTTCTTACTTTTTTCATAAATAGGTGTTCTATCATACAGCCTTTTCCAGATATATACATAGTTCCTCCAAACAATTAATTTATTGGTCCTCTCCTTTATTTTATTATTGATTTTCATGTTCAATTATAAAAACTCACAGTTTGAGTTTCAACTTGAGGTAGGTAGGTTTATCTACTGTTGAACAGAGATAATATTATACTCAATCGAAACACAATGAACTACTGGAAAATACTAAGTCCAAAAAAATAAAAATTACGAAGCTAAATGTTCGAAAACTCTAAATGAAATCAACGTAAACACCAGTCCCAATCATTGTAAACAAACCGCTAATGGCCCAGAAAGTAGTACCGATATTAGCCGTTCTGGCGCTACGATCTTAATTTCAATCGCCATTAGGTGTATTTTTGTATATTTTTTAATTTTTTTTTTGTATTCTGGTATCTTCTTTTAATTAACATTAGGTATTTTGATAACTTATTGAAAATATCAGAAATTTATGTAAATAAGGATGTTTCCTATTTAAAATAAAGATTATTATCATCATTATAAACTTTAAGTATATGTGAAAATGTTAATTTTTCATAATGATCTTTTTCATAAACGCATCATAAATTACGCAATCAATTAATTGCATCTTAATATCAATCTGAATTACGGATTAACAGTCTGAATGATTCAAAATTATGAAAAGGAGAAGAACATACCTAAATTCCGTCTCTCGAATGATCAATCTCACTGAAACATCATTCGTAGGAAAGGTTTCTTGAATTAAAAAACGCCTTTTCTAGAATAAAATCTCCCATAAACCAAGCAGTAGAGGCCAGATTGCCAATTCAATCAGGAGTTTAACGACCCTTGAAGTAAAATGATGGATAACCGCATTTCTTAGTTTCAGGGATGTAAGAAGTCGCTTAGGAAGATTGTAAAACTTCAACGAACATAAAAAAATTGATTAGAAAAAATCTTATATTCTTTTTCCTACTAATGAAAAGATCACATAAAAGTATTGCTGGTAGATGAAAAATTTTCCATGTTCCTTGACAATTTTGTACACGAAGATAATAAATTAATTATACAACAACTTCCTGGGTTTCGAAATATAAAATAAATATATTCAAGATATTGCTAGATATAACATTTAACTCGTTGAGTAAGAATGTTGGTTCAATATCTCTCAGCCCTACAAAATATTTTATGAAAGGTCTAGAAAAATCAATAACTGCTTGGAATTCTAGTTTCAACAACCGGTATTTGAGATACCATACAATGAAAACAATTATTTTAGTTGAAAATAAACTGTATAAGTTTGTTGTTTTATTTAGGCGAACAGAAATTTTCGAAATAATAGAATCACTCATTTTCAACAGTAATTGATTAGGTACATACGGATCGCTCTGAATAAAAGAATTCGAAATAAAGATGCTAAATTACGGATATATTATGTCATGCTTATCTCCTAAATGAAAATGAAGAGGATTGGACAGAACCAAATCTTTAAGAAACGAATAAGAAAAGTTTCTGACAACTACTCAGCAATTGAATATAAAACATTTTATTGCCACGAACGTGTATCGATAACACGAAGAATTCTGTTTTATATTCATTTGCTGCTTGTATAGGGGATAAAATCGGAGCGATTGTTACTGGCGGTGTGTAAATGTTGCATTACATCGAATTGATGTGGCAAGCTTACTCTTGCTTAGCGAATATAGTAACCACCTTTGGGTATTAGGGCGTACGAGTTCTCGTTGCCAAAATGTTTCATCTATCTGTAAGATGTGGTTCATTTGTTTACGACTGGTGGCGCTGTGTCATATTTATATGCCATTGTGCTACTAGAAGGAAAATATAAAAGGGTTTAAAATATTTGATTGTTTATCACTTTCGATGGATGTATGATACTGATTAGCCCCAAATAAGGATTAAACAGTCTGTCTATCATTTCCGTTGATTGGGATAAACAACTTTATCTTTACCATCTAAAGGTAAATGGGAATATTTCGATGTTTCGTGAACTCGTATAACCAGCTCTGCTAGTAGGTTTGTTTGATTAGTTTCAAATAAATGCCCTAGTTTACTTCATTATATATATATATATATATATATATATATATATATATATATATATATATATATATATATATATATATAAATATCTCTCATTTTGTCGCTTTGGTTTATCTATAAATATACTACTAAGAGACCAAAAACCAAAAACCCTGTATTCCAGGTTTTTTAATTATCCGAAATTATTTTTCGATGAATTCATTCTCCTCCGCAATAAATCCAGCAAATGTATATCAGTCATTGAATTGCATCAAATTAACGTTATCATGGACTTGATAATCCATTTGCCAGTCAAAATTTATTGCAAGTTGGGTTGATATGTGACTGATTAATTCAGGACTGATAACATAGACCATTTAGTCAGAATGAATTACGTAAATCGATTGTTTTGCAATCAGACATCCAAAAAATAATATCCATGCAAAATTAATATGGAACTATATCATTACACATGATTTCGTTCACGATATATTCGTTTATGTCGAGCTGTCAATAAATTCCATTGATTGTAGGATTTCCGAGGAATTCTTTCACAACATAGTAATAGTTCAGATTTTGTAGATTATATTTTTATTCTTGAATAGTATGAATAACATTATTAGATTGATATTAAATATTTATCGTTGTCAGTAGTACCTTCTCCGAAAATAATATACTATTGCATTTTATCGAAAGTCAACATCGAAGTGCAGGTGTGGTTTTCATATTATTTCTAGATCTCTTGGAGTACTATATATATATATATATATATATATATATAATATATATATATAATATATATATATATATATATATATATATATATGTATTATATATTTATATATATATATATATATATATATATATATATATATATTATATATTTATGTATATATATATATATATATATATATATATAGTAGACATCTCTAATGAATCAAAAATCGTCCATTAGGTATAAAAAAAATTTTACAAACCACTGCCTGACCTCGCGTAGACTTTCGATAGATTGCAATAGCCTAATATTTTCGGGGAAAAATTGCTAAAATCAATCGGCATTTAATATCTCAGAGAAGATTATGCGTTCACACTCTAGATTTTTCCAAACAGTTGAGATCATATAGAATAGATAGTTCCATGTAGTTTAGAACAAAATGGAGAGAAAATACATAACTCAAATTTGAACGTATAGTTATCTGTTAGTTTTATAAACAGAGTTTGGATATAAAGATCTTTGATTAAGTTTTTGACATTAAATTTGATTATAAATGAATAATACTCTATATAATTTTCTTTATTAATGATAAATACTCCATAATTATAAAGATGCGTTTCCATCGAAATTGTCGTCAACTTCAGTGTTTCCAACTACTTGCAACTCTCCAGCAAATCACCAACTTTTCTTTCCATTTTGTTCATACCGAGTTCACACTCTGTGACGAAAAACATTTTTATTTGGCAGCAAGCTGTCTCCACCATAGGAAAAGTCTCCGGCAGATGATGATGTTGTGCAAGCAGCAGCCGTATTTATTATTTTATGCAAAAAAAAACGCAAGCATAAATATTGGGTGAGTCCAAGCTTCAAAGAATGAAAAGTACAAGGAGGAATTGCACTATTAAATACTTTAAAAAGAGATGACTAGGCTTGTCATTTTTCACTTTCTTTTTTTTTCTTTATATTTCAAGTTCGTATAGCCCCATTGCATCACTTTTATACTTTTATTTTCATAATTTTCTTCAGTTGAGTCCCATAGTATAGTTTTTATGTGATATAAATCCATTAACGTATCGCAACATGTTTCTGTTTCCAGCAAATGTTCCCAATTGAAAGAGTACCCACATACCGAAAATATCTAATACAAATTGAAACAATGGTTAAAAATAACAATTTACACATTTATTATAAAAAAAAAATAACGCATGACGCACGTTTCGGTGGAACTTCACCTTCTTCAGATGCTAATGGCAAACTAACTATGATTCTCTGTTACATCGAAAACAAGAAATGACAAATTATGTAGAAGGGGTAAATACAAAGATGGTTACAAATAATTATTAGAAAAGGAAAAGCCAATTCTGAATTGCTAGTCAGATAGTTCGGTAATTTTGAAAAGATTAAGAAGGGGGCTTGAAGTATGATCGATTTGGCTATTCAATAGGAGACCGGAATGCTTGTATTTATTCATCTGTAATGATTCTAAAAAAAATTAAGTTTAATTCCCTTACTTTCAGTATTTAGTATTTTGAAATCGAAATTGAATGTGTGATTTTCTTGGATTAAATGGTTTGCATAATGTGAATCCGACTTCTGATTAACAAGTGTTGACAACACGGAAGTTGGCAATTTTTCGCCCAATTATGTAACCACTCTCCCTTTTTATTATATGCCCGAGCTAGCTGAGACATTGGTTATACATAGATAGGTTCTAGTTAGTTTTCAGAAATAATAACTAGATATAAAATGAAGGTATTTACTACTTTCTTATTATTTATACAAAGAGACTTATCTGTTTTTCTATTTAAGTTTCTATCGACGTTTTATTGATTATATTATAGGTGGATTGTATTCTTGTGATTGCCCAATCTTTTCCCCACACTTGGAAATCTTCGTCCCTAGTTGCTTGGTAGTTCTAGCTGCGGTTATATCGTGACTTCTGTTGAATGTTCTAGCCAAAGTGGTTATTAGTTCCAATCAAAATGCTTCCTAGCTCCAACCAAGGTGACGTCTATCAGACGCCACAGATACTTAATAATTTTAATGAACTGAATATTCGTTTAATAGATATTGAATATTATTTGGCTCTTAACGATGGTGTATCTTCAACGGATACCTGCCAAAAAAGAGAACGATGTTTTTCGTGCAAATACGACGCTATCTCGATATTCTCGTCGTACGCAAGTCATTCCTAACTGGGCGAGTTTATTATTCATCGGTGAAACAAAAGTGAGGTATCATTTGATAGCGTGAATCACGGTATTTCGAAGTAGAATTCAGTGGCGGCGGTTAAGCGGAGAATTTACACGTTACAGTTGCAGACCTACTATAACAAAGACAGCTTCAAAAAGAAATTTACATTGAATTTGTGAAACTACAAGGTTCAGCTATTGCCTAGTGCACCAACACTACAAATCGATGCAATTATATCAAGATGTCTCATTCATATGAGTACATGTTGTTGGCACATAAAACACAAGAGGTTCCCTATATACCCTTCAAAATTTTTAACCTCGGAATTTCAGCTGCTAGCTCAATTATAATAACAATTGAAATTTTGGTATTATTTTATATCTACACTTCAAACCGCCGGAATATAAAATCGCACATGGGGATTTTAGATAAAATGTTGGTAGATATTTACATACGTGATCCATCGCTTTCATTATGGCCTATCCTTTTTTATGCTTTTCCACGTTCTACGTATCGACGTCCATTTCCAAGGCGATTAAAATCATTAATTAAGCTCTCAAACGTTTGTGAATTCGAGTACCCCCAATATTACTTGTCACCGGATGATTGTTAAAAGTTTGATTTATTCTTCGTAGAACAGAAGGTATAGAATATCTCATAAGTTATCAACTTACGATCTAGCTCTGATCGTCGCTATTCAAATTTGACGAGATCGTTGATATGTTGAAGGATAATTCCAAAGTAACAATATTCCAAAAAAAACTCTATCACAGCGAGCTGCATAAGAAAAGCAGGTTTTCATAAGGTTGCGGTTATAGTGGATGCGTTTTCTGACGACCAACTACTCGGACGTACACGTCAGAACTCGCACGAATGAATCAAATACATAATAATTTATCACTGTGCTTGCGAATCGTTCTTCAGATGCTGTACGACGTCGTCAGAGCATGGGAATCGTTCAAACGCATTTGATTTTTCATGCGACTTCGTGCGAACGTCAAAATGGATATTGAAGAATTGATATCATTAGATTTCGAAAATGAATGTTTATAGGGACAAGTGTTACCATAATTTTCCGTCAAAAATGGAATAAAGTTGCCACTAATTCTGGAAATAACGTATGCTACTCTCCGTGAATTTGTCTGGATATAAATACTTTGTTGACACATTCACATTTTCCCGACAGTAATAAAACTTTTCATAGCGGACTTTCTACATACTGATAATATTCTTCAAAATTATTATTGTTGATATCCATGTTTTATGTAAGTTACGAATGATAGTCTAGGTACGAACACAGAACAAAATACGCATTGACTATAGAGAAAACATAATAAGCGATACGCCCCCTACCGGTGTCGAATATTACTAGAGCATGGGAGATAGATTGCTTTGTTTACATCTGTTTACGTGTATTTTATATGAGAAGTTGTTGAGTTTTAATTGTATTTTGTTCAGAAGAGATGAATCACTATTGTTGTGTATTCTATTGTTTATATTGGACAAAAAAAACGAATGTAGCTTACATACCTTTCCGCAAGCTGGACAATTCCAAGTTGCATTCCAAACAAAGTTGGGAAACAAGAAAATGATAGGCAGAAGAAAGGTGTGGATTCATAACTTGAAGATTGAAAAAAAATGTCTGAACATAAGAGAGTTGTTCTTTACAGTTTACTGAGAATAATTATTTTCCTTGCAGTAAGTTTGTGGATTTTTCCATATAGAATTATACCAACTAATGATGTGCAATTTTCAACTAACCGAAAACGTAGAGTTTTTGAAGTCCAATGCTATTCTAACGAAAAATCTTCCACTTTTATCGGAATCTGAACCTGGGCCATCATCCAGAGATTCTAGATTATTGTATTTTTTTTCATGTAACAACCAGAGATACTATTAAAATAATAATAACAAATGATGTTCATTTGCACAACCAAAATAACAGTTTATCATAACATCAAGAATATGAAATAAATCTGGACTCTATAGTTAGGTAAAAACTAAAATATTCAATTATATAATCAGGAAAACAGAGATTCT
>JARQZK010000725.1:1020000-1035000 GCA_030704885.1 Cynegetis impunctata
GTTTGGAAATTTGTTTCCGATAATGGAATTGTGAACAACCTATGTATGAACGAATGAAAAGCACTGAGTTTTATTTTAATGTGTTGGTTACTGTCGCTGTGAATTAAAGTATCTGTGAAGGTTGGTTTTCAATAAATGTTGAAAGTAAGAGAATTCAAATTCCTATCAATCTGGACGTCTAAGAAATTCAAGGTACCGTTTTCGTTTTCTACTTCTTTTGTAAATTGAATCGAGTTGTAGAAAGTATTTATATATTTGAGGAAATTATCTAACTACCTATCTGTATCTGTTTTATAAATTAGGATGTAATACTCTCCTGTAGTCAGTCTTGATAATGAGTTCATAACTCGAAACATGTCGACTTTTCGTTACTGCTAAATACAGTATCTAAATATTTTTTATATTGTGAAACATAAGCCAAGTGTTTTTATTTTAAATTTAATACTTTATATATATTTATATATATATATATATATATATATATATATATATATATATATATATATATATATATATATATATATATATATATATATATATATATATATATATATATATATATATATATATATATATATATATATGTTCATATGTATGTATGTATGTGCTTATGTATTTTAGCGTTGTTTACACAATGAAGGAAGCAAGAAGGAAAATATATTATATATTTTATAATAAATATTTACACGACAGAAGGGGCAATTTTGTAGCAATAGGGTTGAAAGTTTGTATCTAGGTAGTTTTGTATGATATATTGAATGCGATTGGTTTTAAGAAAATTATTAGTTAGACTAGACGCATGACATGTGCACCTTTCTGAAGACAGTCTAGCCCTAATAATGGTATTTAAAACAATATTGAAAATCTTTATGAAATAAAGAATTAAATACATACAGAATATTAAATTTTTAGTTTCGAAATATTTATATATGCTGTACTACTTTCTTACTATAGTACTGTATCAATTATTTTTGAATACTTGAATATTTTTTTATTTATTATTTTATAATACTTGAATATTTTCGAAGCATTAACTCTGAGATATTGTTTTTTTTATTGAACCCTGAGCCTTATTTTATATAGGCCTAAATTAGCCATTTCACTTATGAATCAAAGTGCTACCACTGCGCGACAGCAATATTTCATGTTTCATTCTTTTAATGATAGTTTAGGATTTATTTGAACATAATTTCAGTTTTTTCAGAGCTATTACATTGCTCTGTAATAGTCTATAAGCATAATTATTATTGTAAATTGAATAAGCTTTTCATGAAAATACCGTGCGTGTTTATGTTTTGTTACTTTTTCAAAGCCAAAAATGGTGTCAGGCTTTTCGAGTTCCCTGGAGTGTCGAGTTATCGAGAGTCGAGTTTTCTGGGTTCAATTGTTGATCATATGACTCTAAAATACTTTAAAAAACTTCAAAATTCACTCTTTTCAATCTAAAATTTGAAAAATTTCCCGGGGCAGGACCCCTGCCATGGGTCCCACAATATTTTCATAAGTCAGCGCCACTGGTCCAGTATAATCAAATATTAAAATTATATATAAATTCGATGGACGATGAATCAACTCTGTGGTAATTCATATTTATATTAAAAATTAAATAGTAAGAAAACAACTTGTCTAAAAACCACAAAATGAAGATAACTTTTTATTCGACTAGTTTCGCCTGTTACAGCATTATCAAGACTGAATACATAATTGCAAAGACATCGCTTGAAAATATAAGTATTTCGGTTCGGTACCTGGGGGTGGTAAAATGTAATCGATGGGTCCAAGTTATCAGAGATTTAACAGTGGGGAGTGGTTTAAGTCTAACTGGTCATTAAGAAGAATGTAATTATGGGATTTTTGGATCTTGTTTATTTCCATGGCTTCCAGGAAGTTCATTATCATACCTTTATCACAGTAATGAAGAATTTTTGGTTTGAAAGAGGATGAAATGTTATGTTTTTTTGACTCTAGATGTTCCCTAAATGCTGATTGTCCGTTTTTTAGATGTTCTTTTAGCCTGGTTTCAAAACATCTCCCGGTCTGACCTATATATGTTGAATTACATTCTTCACAGTCCATTCTATAAATTCCTGTTCTCTTCATTGGATCGACTTCTGACATTTTGTTATTAAAAATCATTCTATCCAATCTGCTGTGACTCGAAAAAGCAGTATGCAAATTATTATTTTTAAAGAATTGAATGATCTTCGAAGAGGGGATGTGCGTATAAGGGATGCTCACAAACTTTTGTACATTTTTGTTATTGCAGTATGGTCCATATAATTTCAAATTGATAAAATGTTTCTCATTTTTCGAAATTAAACTATTCATTATTTTTAGTGGAAAATCATTGTTAATACCTATCGCGCGAATCACGTCAAGTTCTACCATAAGTTCTTGTTTTGATAAAGGAACCGAAAAAGTCCTATGAATCATTGAGTTAAGAGCCGCGAGTCGATGGCTAATTGGACTGAAAGAATTATAACTTATGACATTATAATGACTTCATAAGTTATAATTCTTTCAGCATTTAGGGAACATCTAGAGTCAAAAAGACATAACATCTCATCCTCTTTCAAACCAAAAATTCTTCATTACTGTGATAAAGGTATGATAATGAACTTCCTGGAAGCCATGGAAATAAACAAGATCCAAAAATCCCATAATTACATTCTTCTCAATGACCAGTTAGACTTAAACCACTCCCCACTGTTAAATCTCTGATAACTTGGACCCATCGATTACATTTTACCACCCCCAGGTACCGAACCGAAATACTTATATTTTCAAGCGATGTCTTTGCAATTATGTATTCAGTCTTGATAATGCTGTAACAGGCGAAACTAGTCGAATAAAAAGTTATTTTCATTTTGTGGTTTTTAGACAAGTTGTTTTCTTACTATTTAGTTTTTAATTTAAAATTATATGTATGATTCCTAACATGATAGCATGTTTCTATCTGTTCGTATTTTAAGCTCTTCTTCATCTTTGTCTTCGAATAAGAGGCTCTTTTTCAGGTTGTTTTTTTCTTTAGCTACCTTCAATGAAATTTTTTTGCAGGCATTGTCGTTCTAATTCATGCCATCATCATTGTTAATATTCTCTGTAGGGAGATTGATTACTGTTTGTTCTGATAAAACATTCATTTCATTTTCTATAAAGGCAAAGACGAACATTTTGAGAAAATAATTATTAATTCAGAAGAAGATGTGATTACATGTTCACTGAATGTTTGCCCTCTTAAATGATATATGGCAATCAATAGTTTTTGTGCTTTAGGCAACCCCATTACCTTGTTAATGGCAGCCGCAACCATTTTCGTACTTCTATTTATTTGGGCCCTCTAAATTTATGAGGTATATCGTTTTTCTTGTTAACTGAAATGCCTATCCCTTCATATCTCATTTTTTTACATACAAAATAACGTTTTTGCCTGTGGTATTGAACCGAGTCATTTTGTGGATATATAAACACTGATTTTCAAACAATTATGAAACAATCTATTATTCCAGTATTCCATCATATCCCTCTCGGTCACGAATTTAAACTATTGGAGCGAAAAATCTGAAATTTACTGTGGTGCAACTTATGATTTTTTGAAAATTTTTGATGTTAAATTCAGATTTTCAGAATGCTCCGTATGGGCACTATGACATGTCCCCTATTGAGGACATCATGAGCTAATGGAAGACAAAAAATTTTCAGAAATATGTTCAGAGGGTAAAATATTAATATGTTTTATTAAAATAACATTACAGGGTATGGTATTTCATGAATGGTCCATTTTCGAAGTACTAAAATGTATAAAATTTAACTTTTGCAGAAATAAAATAAAAGTGCTGTTATATTTACCTAGATGTTGCCTTTACCGCTAGCTCACAATGTCCTCAAATTAGGACACCACACTTTCAAAAATCGCTGATTACAATATGCACAAAAATCACCAAACACAATTACTTTGGAACAAGTCTACACTTATTGTGAACGTGAACAAACAGTTTTCAAACACGTGGTCTAAAGAATATAACCAAAAAAAAAAACAGTAGAGCGCTACACTGCTGTCACAGCTACCCTACGGAAACCTATATTTCAAATGAATGAATTTTTTTTCCATCAGCTTGTAGATGGCAGCACATATATTCATTTGGCAGTATATGATGTCCACAACTGAGAACAATGTGACAGAGAAGTAAGAGCAAGCGGCACTTCATAGGAAAAAATCCAAAGTAGGTTGTCCTCAATTGAGGACAAGGTGAGCGAGAGGGATATATTGCATACCTCTCAACAGGCATATCAAAGAAAAATAAACAACACTATCCATTCAAAATTAGTTTTTATTTCAGATATTCTTAAACAACAAACTCATTAGAAATTCCGAATGAGTACCTAGTGTGTAAAAATGAAATAGTGTTGATATAAAATTATCACAAATTATAACTGAAACCGGACGTTTCGAAGAACTACTCCTTCGTCAGGTGCTAACTCAATGATGGTTAAATTCTACAAATATAAATATATACAGGTAATATCAATTATTTGGGCTTTTGAGTAAAATATTTAGGGCACTCCAACTGACCTACTACCATAACTTCATTGCGGAAAAAAAACTTGTGAGTTTGTCAGTTAAAATTTTCAACTGACCTAGTATGGTTTAACCAATTATTATTGGTAGCATAGAAGATCATTTTTTATTAGCAGGATAGTGAAAATACAGGCCGTTTTTTTAGCTGATCCCACTATTGCTAGCTCGGAAACGGAGAGACCTACAAGGTCGGTTGAATGGGATAAAACTTTCCAATTTTGGGGAGCAATAATAAGCCTTTTTCAGATCTTAAATATCAATGGATGTTTTTGAGTTATTCGCCAAAAACTGAAATAAACGAATTTCATTTTTTGGCTTCACCGCCTCCGTTTCGAATGATATAAGAAAAAGTCAGGGGAGATTCAATAATGTTTCGTACTCGTTATAATCTGATATGAACCAAAATTTCACGTTTCGTTCATTAGGTTCCATCATCAGCTTAATTTTTTTAAATATGGGCCTCTAGATTTTTTCATCAATTTTAGTAGCCACTATTGTAACAAATTCAGTTATTAATTACAATCGAATGAAAAAGCGTCTATTTCAGTATTGCCATCTCTGTTATTTACTGTACAGCTCTTAATCGAGAGTTTTTCTAATGAACCATGATTCCGTAAAGTCCTCTCAATGCGTTGAAAATATCTTTCGGATGGCTGATACCTCTGGGGTACAATTCCCTATACATAGCTAGATATCTAGTAGCATTTCTCAAACATTTCGCGTATACGAAAAACAAATCAACTTTCTCGTCATTTGAAAAATTCATGGTTTTCACCTCACAAATTCACAGGAATCAAATAATTATTTATGTACTCGTAGATAGATTTGACATTTTGTTATTCTGTTAATTCATAACTTTGAAACAATAAATCCATTTCAGTATTCAGTACTCAGAATTTTTCCTCCAAGATTTCTATTTGCCAGAAGACATCATAAACAAACATTTATGCTCCATAAAAGTTGACTTTTGAACAGTTCTTTCATATTCATACAAAAACTCTGGAATGCATAGGCACGTTCAACATTTCAAAAGATGTATGGAGTATCTTTGAGTCCTAAAATTTTGGTTTCTACTTTTTTCAGACTACACGAACGGAAATCGTTTGACCAAATATTGATGATGTTTTTTCGGAGAAAAACGTCGAGAAAAACTTGTATTGTAATTAATAGCTGAATTTGTTGCAACAGTGGCTACCAAAATTGTTGAAAAAATGTAGAGGCCCATATTTGAAAAAATAAAATTGATGATGGAATCTAATGAACAAAACGTCGCATTGAAAATTGGTTTATATCAGTTTATAAAGAATATGAAACATTATTGAGACTCTTCTGGCTTTTTCTAATATCATTCGAAATGGAGGCAGTAGAGTCACAAAACAAAAGAAATTCGACAATTTTAGTTTTTGGCGAATATCTCAAAAACATCCATTCATGCCCAATAAGCTGTGAAAGTTAAGGGAAGTCAGCAGTTCATTACATTAATATCTGAAAGTATCTAAGAATTAGATATGAGGGAAATTTATGTAGTATTTTGTACAGCATTTCTTACCTAACTGAAATACGACTCCACTACCTCACCAATGGAAAATTGCGGAATACATAGTATTTTTCCAATTTGAATTGGATGAGTGGAATGTTCAAGAATATCGAAGTATGTATATATCACCTCTTTTATTTATAGAATATACTCCTAATCATCAATTTTCGCCAAAAAAGACTTTTATTTCTGCAATTTGTACGAATAATCAGAACAAATAAGAAAAGAAATGCTAAATTCAATTCGAAGGAATTCGACTGTTTCAAGAAGTGTGATGGTGCTTTCTGTCAATAAAGCCTGTTGTTTTCTTTCACATAGATCTGCTGGTTTTTCTTTTTGCCATTTGGTAGGTATATAGAATTAACGATGCTTTGTCATTTTGAGCCCCTTATCCTCATATTTCCAATTTGTGACTTATCATGAAAACTGAGAAGTAATTTTGAGAATAATGCTTGGAACATATAATTTTCCTGAGTAAGAGCAACTTGCTCATCCGTTCCCCCTTTGAATTTCTCGTTGAATAATTCTTATTATATAGTCAGACCTGAACATATTCGTTCTCATTCCTTCAAATTCTTCAACTGTTTCAAAGACTATTTCGAAGATCTGTATATCATTTTCTGATCTAGGGGGAATTCTGTTAATTGGGCATCTTGGGCTTCTTTAGAGGATCGTACTTTTCATTACTGAGGTTGCACATAACACAGTTTTGAATCTTAATTATCTATTCATAGTAGTAAATACTTTAAGAAATAACATAGCTGTAATTTCAATATAAAAAAATGTAAACATTTAGAAAAGAGCAGTAGAAAATTATTCGAAAATAAAAATATATTCATATACACTAGAGAGCATAGTGTATATGAATATATTTTTATTCTGAATGCGTTTTGCAATGTATATGGTCTTCCAAAAATTGTGGTTTTATCGGTACATACAAAAATGGTGTAATGATCATTTATTCGAATGGAACACCAAATTTATTATTGAATATTCTGAAAAAAGAATTGAAAATCCCTTTAGAGCGATAGATAGATTTCAGGTATAAAAGCAAGTTTTTCTAAATATCCGATTATTATGGCGTATTTGTATTAGACAGTCTTGAAACATGTCATAAATGTTTGACAATATGCAAATAATAAAATATTTGCTCTTTGAAACTTGAGATGAATTCCAGAATGAATATCATCTAAGTGAAGTTTTGATGAAATCGTTCCTTATTCATCTTATACATTTCTATGAAATTCACCCTGTCCAAAAAGCAATGAAAAAGAGGAGTAGACAAGACAATTGAAACACTAGATGCTCATGAAATATGGAGGGCCACAAATCCATCCATGAGTATCCAGATTTTGTAATGTTTAGAAAATAAAGTGAACAAGGAAAATTCTTTAATAATTTAAAAAATTATCAAACAACTTTCCAAGGGATCTGGTTATACGTATTCAGCAACGCAAAATCCGCATTCACAATCGAACGGTGAATTATAGAAATTGTCAAGTCACCCCGACTCAAAATCTGCATACAGCTGTTTCGATCTTATTAGATCTCATCAGTGCAGCTTATTTGACTCGGAGTGAATTAACAAATTTCTAATTGTTCCCCAATACAAATCGTGGTCAGTAACAATGGATAAATAACAATCCAGAGCGCCATCCCACCAAAGATATTGGTAAACAGCAATTCACCGCTTAGACTGAAAATGCAGAAATTCGTCGCTTAAACACGTACCTCCTGATATGAAGATATCTACTCTACAACAGTGGTGTATATGATTCCAAGGCACACTAACATATAGTGATTTAAAACCTTTGGATATACTCACGAGAGCGCGCTCCGAATATTCTAGTCGCTTAATACGCAAAATACAACAATCAAATCATGAAAAACATACTAGTCGACCATGGTCAATTTCATACATTACATAAAGTGAACAAGAAAAATTCTTTAATAATTTAAAAAATTATCAAACAACTTTTCAAGGAAGCTGGTTATACGTATTCAGCAACGCAAAATGCGCATTCACAATCGAACGGTGAATTGTAGAAATTGTCAAGTCACCCCGACTCAAAATCTGCATACAGCTGTTTCGATCTTATTAGATCTCATCAGTGCAGCTTATCACTATGTTAGTGTGCCTTGGAATTATATACACCACTGTTGTAGAGTAGATATCTTCATATCAGGAGGTACGTGTTTAAGCGACGAATTTCTGCATTTTCAGTCTAAGCGGTGAATTGTTGTTTCCCAATATCTTTGGTGGGATGGCGCTCTGGATTGTTATCCAGCCAGTGTTACTGACCACGATTTGTATTGGGGAACAATTAGAAATTTGTTAATTCACTCCGAGTCAAATAAGCTCTATAAAAGATGAAAAATGTCTAGGGTAGGGTTGCCATACGTCCGGTGTATACGGGACTGTCGCCATTCGTAATTTTCCTTAAATAGTTCAACTCCTCAACAAAAAGGCTGGCAATTTATTAAAGCAATTAAAATTGGGTTCATTGAATAACGAATGGCCTGAAATAATTGCTGAATATTGCTAGACCTCCTTAGACTAGAAGGATTCACTGGAAAAGCTTATCGCGATTTTCGAAGATGATAATAATGCGTATAAAAACTTTGGCAGCCTTAGGAGGAGCAAAATTAATGTGTTTTCACGATGCTGAATTGAAAAGACAGAGGATAACTTGCATATGTTTTACCTAACACTCTGTCAACAGCTGCTTATTTTTTGACTGTCGATTTAGAATAGATAGTGTTGAAGGTATTCAACTAATTCCACACAACTAATACAGGATGGAAACATGCAAATACTGCCCGACAAGAAGAAAAAACAAAATATGTAGAATATACTAGATAACCATGATCAAATTCATATATCACATAAAATGAAGAAGAAAATTATTCAATAATTCAAAATTATAAAACCATCTTCACTGAGATCTGACTCAAGAACTGCATACCGCTGTTTCGATCTTATTAGATCTCCTCAGTGCAACATACTTGACTTGGAGTGAATTGACATATTTATTATTGTTTTCCAATATAAATCGCGGCCGATATGCTATATGGATAACAACCCATAGCTTCCTCCGCCAAATATATGAGGAACCAACAAAATTCACTGTTTCGACCAAAAATGCATAATTCCGTGGCTAAAAAAAATACTTCTTGACAAGAAGATGTGTACTCTACAACAGTGGCATATGGCGAAAATAATAATTTTCGGTCTAAACAGTGAACATATGGTTACTTTAATTTTTGGCGAAGGCCACTATGGGTTGTTACCAATTTAGTAGCTCGGTCGAGATTTGTATTGGGAAACAATGAAAAAAGTGTCTATTCACTCCGAGTATGATGCACTGAAGAGATCTGATAAGATAGAAATAGCTGTATACAGATCTTGAGTCGGGGTGACTTGATATTTTTCTATAACTCACTGTATCTCGTGCTGCGGAATACATCTTACAAGCTCCCTTGGAAGAAATTTTTAATTGTTGAAGAATTTTCCTTGTTCACTGTATGTGATATTATGTAACTTCATTCCTAATTCATCTATTCTTCATAACTGAAAATTGGTTTTAACTCAATGATATTCACGAATAAGCACTTTATTTTCATGGAATCGTGATTATTATGGACCATCCTTAAATTGAGACAAGTCATAAACTTCGTGACGTCACTAGTATGAACCTGAAGTAATGAAGGTCTAAATTTCAACTCTAACGAGAAACTTAAGAATATACAGGCTCTTGCACCGTTTTTTTATATACCGTCGTTTAACTAAACTTGGTTTAATTTTTAAACTACGTTTATTTTTCTGGTCGTTGCACCAAGGAATTAAAACCGACCCTTTGCTAAACTGCGTTTTTGTATTATTTTGGATGAGACAGCGATATACATGAAGTAAAAAGAAGAAACAAAATTTATTTTTCTACTTTTCTAACCTAGTGTTAATAGGAAAGAAGTTGTTTTTTTTGTGATTTGTATCAAAAATGCATAAAATGGAAGATAATAATAAAAGGAAAAGGGGACCACACTGATACTTTCCAGATAGAGCGTGAAACTGTGGATGTATGTACTCCAACAAATTGAGCAATACTGTGCAAATGTCCACCATGAGCATACAATTTTAATGCTAAAAGTAGCTGATCCATGGGGGTAAAGCTGTCATTCCTACAAAGTTAGATAGGTTTAATGGGCACTCTACCCGTGATATAATATGAATAAATTTTTTTGTGTGTGTATTTTTAATTATGGAGAGTAAATTTGCAATTATGAGTTTAAAGGGTACATTGTTCATTAGTATACATAAACTATAAATTCATGCCTTCAGTTCTGCTGGCCATATTTTCTACCACCTAGAGAGAATAACCGGCAAAATACCTATAAGGTGATTATTATTGATTGAATAAAAAAAATCTATAACAATAATGCAATATAATCGGATACCAACACTTTTGCAGAGCTTGACGATTACCAAGCAAACATTTTTGAAATAAATAAGTGTCTATTGTTACAGGCTACCATATTCCAGGAATTCTAGAACGTCCAAGTTGTCTCAGATATCAAACTCTTCATAAAACATTTCCAAAAAAATTCGAGTTTCCACCGGCAAAATTTAAATTTTTAAGGAAGAAATAAACCGTTTCTTTTACAAATAACCTCAAAATTTACTTCAAATAAAACGCCGAAAATTGGGCGATTAATGTATGCGGAGTTTAGGGCGTCTTAAAGGCCGTTTATATTTTGGTGCGAGCGAGAATGTCAAATTGAACTCGGTTTACCATTAAACTTAGTTTAATAATATACGGTGCAAGAGCCTAATAATCAACTCAATCAAATTATTAAAAGGTTCAAGTTTATTTGTATCACATTTTGGCACGTGGCGGCCACGCCAGTTCACGAAAGCTCTGCCTACGGTGTGGCACCTTTGTCATACGCCGACAGCCCAACACTGCCTTTGAAGTTTTGGATGCCTGTAAACTAAAGCCGCTGCCGCCCTCGTTTCCTCTATGTTCTATTGCCATTATATAACCTGACTTTCCTTGTGTGATGGGCGTGTTTTTCATAGCTCCACTAATATTTTCTACTTTTCAATTTACATTACAAGTTCGAAATCAGTGAAAAATTGTAAGTGGGTTTTCTTTAAGGCTAATTATCTAAAGCGTGTATGGGTAAAAACTTCATATACACAAGATGATTAAACATTGTATCGTTGCTTTGATTTATGTTTTGTGAATTTTCTGAAATAGTTCGGGGGAGGGATAAATGAATCAATGAATTCCTGTGACGTAATTTCCTGATGGCTCCTTATAGGGAAAACGTGACGGTTTCTGATGAAAATTTCTCTTATTAGTACAAACGAAACACGTTTCGAAAGCTTATATCGGTATATATATATATATATATATATATATATATATATATATATAATAGATATATATATATATATATATATATCTGGTATATATAGTATATATATATATAATATATATATATATATATATATATATATATATATAATATATATATATATATATATATATATATATATATATATATATATATCTGTAATAATTAATATATATATATATATATAGGTATATAATATATATATATATATAATTATATATATATATATATATATATATATGATATATATATAATTATATATTATATAGGGTATATATATATATATATATTATATATATATATTATATATATATATATATAATATATATATATATTATATATATATATATATACTATATATATTGAGTATATTATATATATATTATATACTATATATATTATATATATATATATATATATATATACAGGATTGCGATAAAGTATGGAACCAAGTAAAAATCTTTCGAAAGAAAGAGAGAACATTTATGAAATTTTGCAGGTAAGTCCAATGGCGCAAAATGCATCTGATGTATGATTTTTGTTGATAATATACTTCCGGTTGTACCGGAAATAGACCTTAGGTCGCTTATTTTAAATGGGATACCCTATATATTATTACGTTTTTGGATTCTACCTATGATTCTAGGCAGATTTTATGCATCATGTCCTATAAATAAGTCTAAGCGTTTTTGACATATTTAGGTTTTTATGTCAAAAACGACGATTGCAAGCCCTAATATAATTATCAATTGTTCCTATAAGGAAGCCTTTTTTACTTACTTTGGGTTAGATTCCTTGTTGAAAAGAACTCACTTCAATAGATTTTGAATAATATTTGGATAACTAGTTATACAGGGTGTGCAAAAAATAAGATCTAAAATGAGATTGAGAAAACTGACAAAAATCAATTTTTTCAAATGGAAACCCCCCATTTTCTTTATTCTGTAGTATTAAGCATTTAAAAAGAAGGTAACTTTGTATGAGGTTATCTTCACCTAAAATTTGAAGTTTTCGAAATATTGCCAATTTGATATTTTTATATGGCAATTTTGCATTCAATCGTTAAACAATTAGATCTAGGATAGCCACGATCGTATTTGACATTTCAAATCATCGTTATACTCGTTTATCACTTACTACATATGCATACACACAACATCAATTTGTTTATCTGAACGTTTTTTTACGGTAATGTAAAAAACTCAAAAGAAGTTGAATTGATTCTTGTCAGTTTTCTCAATCTCATTTTAGATCTTATTTTTTGCACACCCTGTATGACTAGTTATGCAAATATTATACAAAATCTATTAAAGTAGGCCCTTTTCAACAAGGAATTTAACACGAAGTAAGTAAAAAAGGCTTACCTATAGGAACAACTGATAATTATATTAGGGCTTGCAAGCGTCGTTTTTGACATAAAACCCTAAATATGTCAAAAACGCTTAGACTTAGGTATAGGACATGATGCATAGAATATGCCTAGAATATTAAGTAGAATCCAAAAATGTGATAATATATAGGGTATCCTATTTAAAATAAGCGACTTAGGGTCTATTTCCGGTACAACCGGAAGTATATTATCAACAAAAAATCACACATCAGATGCATTTTACGCCATTGGACTTACCTGCAAAATTTCATGAATATTCTCCTTTTCGTTCGAAAGATATTTACTTGGTTCCATACTTTATCGCAACCCTGTATATATATATATATATATATATATATATATATATATATATATATATATATATATATATATATATATATATATATATATATATATATATATATATATATATAGGGAGAAAATGCTTAATCAGGTATGCAGTCTTAGGGCTGATTAAAAGAAAACTCTTGTTTCTGTTCAAGCTTTCGAGTCTTTATTGGCTCTTCATCAGGAACTCTACAATAATCATCATAAAGATATAAACAACATTAAAAATGCCTCTAAAAAGATATTACTTACGAAAATGAGGTTGAACTCAACAGGTGGAAACAGTAAAAACTTTTCGCCGAACATCAAAAAGGGAAATGGTTAAAACCAACGTGTCACAAAATAAAATAATAAATGAGATGGTGTAAAAATAACAAATTATAAAATAAAATGTGAAAGAGGACCCTTAAAACATTTCTTTGAAAAGAAAAATGCGAGAAAGAACTCTCAATTGACAAGTGACAAAGCAGCGTGGGACGCCGTTAGTCGTCTATGGAAAATAAAATAAAACAGTTGACAGATTATTGCCAACCTTAAGTAACTCGATGATCAGTCAGGATTTGTCATTGGTTGGCACACCTGACTGATCATCGAGTTACTTATGGTTGGCAATAATCTGTCAACTGTTTTATTTTATTTTCCATAGACGACTAACGGCGTCCCACGCTGCTTTGTCACTTGTCAATTGGGAGTTCTTTCTCGCATTTTTCTTTTCTAAGAAATGTTTTAGCGGTCCTCTCTCACATTTTATTTTATAATTTGTTATTTTTACACCATCTCATGAATTATTTTATTTTGTGACACGTTGGTTTTAACCATTTCCCTTTTTGATGTTCGGCGAAAAGTTTTTACTGTTTCCACCTGTTGAGTTCAACCTCATTTTCGTAAGAAATATCTTTTTAGAGGCATTTTAATGTTGTTTATATCTTTATGATGATTATTGTAGAGTTCCTGATGAAGAGCCAATAAAGACTCGAAAGCTTGAACAGAAACAAGAGTTTTCTTTTAATCAGCCCTAAGACTGCATACCTGATTAAGCATTTTCTCCCTTAACTTAGACAGTCGTCTAACCTTAACAATTATATTTATATATATATATATATATATATATATATATATATATATATATATATATATATATATATATATATATATATATATATATACAGAAATTCAAATTCGAGTATATGCATGAGGATTTCGATAACGGTAAGAAAAAGAAGGTTGGTTAAATAGGGGCAAAGTAGCGTATTTCAGAGGTTAATTATATGAATTGAAAAAATCTGACCTAGCTTCTTTAGTTCTGGAGTAATACAGGAAAAATTAAGAATTACGAAATTCTTCTTTTGCCCATATCTTTTTATTTTACGAAGATTTTTTTTAAATTTTCCACTTTTCCATAGCAACTTTTTGTAGCCTTTCCAGATATCTGAATAAAATGTATATGCAGGGTATTATACACATGGGGCCACCCTCAACTTTTCATTTTCAAATACGGAACTGTATTTTTATCTAAATCACACAATGTTTTGGAAATATTGAACTAATACAAGGCATTCTATAATTTATTCTATGATATTTTTGTTAATCACAGCTGAAATTTAGAAAAAAATTTAAATTTCGCTAGAAATTTTTCAATCTTTCCAGAACACTCTATAATTCAGATTAAAATACTACGACAATATGAAAATTGACTCTTGGAATTAAAAAAAAAGCAATAAAAAATACAGGTCTGCATTTGAAAACAAA